>WWET01004231.1:17330-28072 GCA_011038615.1 Limnodynastes dumerilii
CCCGTGGTCGGAGGTAGTTTAGCCGTGTTACGCTTTCCAAGCCCTACCTTAACTTTTTCAAGCGTAAATCCTGACGGCTGTAATGGCTGAACGTACTTACGCTCCTAAGCCCGCCCGTACTGTACGATTTAAACGCCTCACCCCGCCTCCCAAGCGTAATTACGGGTGTCGTATGTCTGGCACGTCCCTTCGCACGTAGTTATGATGATATGTCTCTGGCCCTCGCACTCTGATTTACGTGTCGTAACATCTGCCGTGCGCGTGCATTGTGAGTACTAATGAGCGCTTTTACGCTAGCGGGTAGCGTAAATACACGCACGTACGTAGTTCTGGATCTACCCCATTATCCTTAACTTCTATCCAAAAATTACAGTGCACTCCCTCTATAATCTAACATATATATATATATATATAGGTAGAAGGATACCAGCACTCCTAATAAGTAAAGCAATTGCTCATGGTGCTCTTCAGAAAAAGCTCATGTATATAGTAGCACAAAAGTAGTACTCATGAGTCTGGCATAAATGTAGCAAGGTGAATATAACAATGCATCCAACGTTTCAATCGAATACAACTATTTTCATCAGGCAGATAATAGCATAAAGCAAAAAATACCAAGTCACAAGCTAAGCGACTGCCAAACTGAACAGCATTTAAATACAGTACACCTTACCCCATTCAGCCATGACCACCGAACCTCCACACTTATTTTGGCTCCTAGATTATGAAACACATTACCAGACAATAGAGAAAGGAACACCGCCCTATTCTCACCATAAATGAATCACTGAGTGGCAAAAGACAATGACTTAACAAAACAAAAGAAGAAAGGGCCACTATTATTCTATGCACACCCACTCCTATAAAAATTGACTTTTATTAAATTGATTAAAATCAATCACTATATATAGCTAGCGAAAAAAATACATATTTAATGTATTAATATAGTGGAAAAATCGAAACAGGTGGGCAGAAAAAAACATATGTCTCTCCCCTGTAGGTCATAGGTCCAGGCACCATTCAGAAATCAATACATTTGAAACAAATGTAGCATTCAGATACTGGTAACAATGTTTCAATGTATCATAGAGAGCACAATATTTCTAAGGTAAACCAGAATCAAACGATTAATCCCCATGGTAACACATGCAGTGAGGCAAACTGCAAAAAAGCCCTATATTATCCTATTGTGGAAAAAACAAAAAATGCAAAATAATAAAACCGCCTAACGGTGGTGCTTCGCTCCTAATGGAGCCCTGTATTGCCTGGGTAAAAGAGGAAAAAGGAACAGTCTTACCATGAAGGATTAGGGGAGCTGCAGACCCAAGACTTGTGGGGGGAGAGATGCTGCACACACCTGGGCTGCCGACACACGTTTTGCGGGAGCTGTTTCAAGGCAAGGCAGTGGGAAAGGGGGGAGTGTCGTATTTACATGTTGCTTGACCAATCGCAGAGCCTTTCAGGACACTGACATCATCTCAGGGAGCCAATCGGTGAGCCGCACTTCATGTCAAGCCCGTTATTGGATGGACAGGTCAGTCAAGCGGTAATTCTGACCTGTAGAAATGGATTTATCAAAATCCAATTTTATAGATGTGATTACCTGAAATACCAGACATACAAGGAGCCATTCAGACGCTAAGGCTGGGTACACACTGGGGCTTTTTCAAAAGACAATCTTTCCAATCACACAATCAAAATACCATTTCACCAGATATCTCACCAGTGTGTACTGTACAAACATGCTCAAAAATCATCGAAACGGTCTGTGATCTTTTTATTTGATCTTTTGGAGCTGGTGAAACGCTCTTTTGATTGTGATTAGAAAGATTATCTGCTGAAAAACCCCGGTGTGTACCCTGCTTAACGCAACTGGAGCAGCGGCAGCTTGTGTTCTGAAGGGTGAATCACAGGGAGGAAGAGCAGGAGGTGTGTAGTCAACGCACAATAAGGGCAATGGCCAAGACCAAGAGCTCCCGATGCAGATGGAATGGAAGACTCTTTACAACAAAACATTTGAACCAGCAGCAAGTCACCGTCTAAGTCCTGGGACAGACACTCAAAGTCCTTTATTTGACCCTTGCATTGGAATTTCAAGTAGTAAATGCATTTATATATTGAGGAAACAGCTGTTGGAGTATTATGCTGGTTTTAGTTTTTAAAAATATTGTTATATGTTTTAGTGCATACAAATTTCTATTAAAGTGTTCACAATATTTATAACCTATTTTTTACAGTTCTCACTACCCTACACTACCCTGCACTACCATGCACTACCATGCACTACCCTGCACTACCCTGCACTACCCTGCACTACCATGCACTACCTTGCACTACTGTGCACTACCCTGCACTACAATGCACTACCATGCACTACCATGCACTACCCTGCTTGTAATAGATGATTGTCCTTTGATCCCCACTGATCTGATCACCCTGAGGAAGTCCCACTACGGGATGAAACGCGTTGGTGGCATTAAACACAAATAAAAAGCTTTATCCGACATTTGAAATAATGTCTTTTCTAAATGTGAGTAGAAAATCGCAAAGTTTTTAAATCTGCTCTCCCGTTAAAAGTCTTATCTGCACCAGATTTGGCGCCTATTCTCTGTTCTCTCCCTGCTGATAAAAAGGATGACACCTGAGACCCATCTTCCCTGACGCTCCGGACCTGAGGCGAAGGATACTGCCAGGAAACAGTGGGGATCAAAGGACAATCATCTATTACAAGCAGCAATCACTTCCATACTGTAGCAGAACGGAGAACCTGCCGTGATACAAAACTTAACATCACCAAGAGCACATTACCAAAGGAATACCCGACGGCATAATTACCCGCAGAAAAAAAAACAACAGAACGGTGAGTGTACATCTGAACAGCGCTAACCCCGCTGTTCTGGCTCACACTGCATGTGGACTGCCTCTACAAACTCATCGTCAGCTCTAATTGCAGCACAGACTGGGAAGTGTTTTTAAAGGGCAAAAGTACTTGGTGCACATAGCGTTTCGTTGTGTGTTCCCTCTGCCTTAACCTTCCAGACTGCAGTACAGACATTTATTGTATTTATATCTATTGTATCCTAATTTCGTTTTTTTCACTGCATGGTACCCAGATGTGTTAATAGATAAGCGCAGCAAGGCTCTAGTGGATTTATACCCACTATCACTATATGTAATTAAGATTCTTTTATGCAGCTTTTACATTTTATGCACTACCCTGCACTACCTTGCACTACCGTGCACTACCCTGCACTACAATGCACTACCATGCACTACCCTGCACTACCATGCACTACCCTGCACTACCATGCACTACCATGCACTACCCTGCACTACCATGCACTACCCTGCACTACCATGCACTACCATACACTACCCTGCACTACCATGCATTACACTGCACTACCCTGCACTACCCTACACTACCATGCACTACCCTGCACTACGCTACACTACCCTGCACTACCATGCACTACCCTGCACTACCATGCACTACCCTGCACTACCCTACACTACCATGCACTACCATGCACTACCATGCACTTCCAAATCTATTCGGGCACGTAGCTGCATTGCGCTTAGCTGCTGTCTGTCTGTACGCTGTGTACTGTAATTGGTCGCCATCCGCTGTTTGCGCTTAAGGATTGTACGCAGCTCACCTCACGTTTACAAAAGCATCTACTGAAAGTGCGTCATGTTCACATTTGCGCTTAGGTCTGGATCAGGCCCAGAATGTTTTATTCATTCCAAAGTGGTTAAAACAAATCAGTGCCTTGTTTGGGAAGAGAATGAACTGCTGTTATAGACTCCTGGACATTTTTTGTGTATAACACGTCAAACATAATCTATTCACAGCCCATTATCCGGGATCATCCAAAAACTAAAATGCAAAACACAAAAAACTGCAAAAAGAGAAATGTTTGAATCAATTTCCATTGTATTTTCATAGCTGACTTTATGTCCGTGTATTGGTTTTAAGTGTTGATGGCTTTTTTTCTATACTGATTGAATATAATGGCTTATATTAAACACATAAAGAAATTTGTGAAAGAAAAGATTTATCTGAATAACATTTTTAAACTAAAATAATGTGTATGAATGTAAGTTAATAATTGAGGCTTTGAATCTGACTCCCGGAAAGTAGGTGGTTTCTGTTCACTGTGTCTGGAAACCAGACACTTTCTCCATTTTGCATGTTCTATAATTGTCACGGTCAGTGATCCAGCCAACTGGTTAGAACAGAGGAGAAGGTTGCTATCCCATGGGGGGTGTTAGGCTTCAAGAAGGGAGTCTCCAAGGCACAGAACCATGGATACAGAATGGTTCAACTACTGTGAGTCTGGACCCAGCCCTGTATAAGAGTGTGGATGGACAAGAAGCTGCTATGCTTATAAAGAATGATATACTCTAAGGGTCTGATTCTATTTCCTGCAATGCCGCGTTTGTGCACGATGTTAGCTCATTTGTATATAGTTTGTATAAAACCTATTCAATTCCTCAACATGGCAGGGATTTATAAACATCACCCCAATGATGAGTCCAGCAGTGTCTACCTCAAGAGGTGCAAATTACTATATAAATCCATGTAAAAAAAATAATTCTAAACTTAATAAAACTGAAAATACCTTTTATTGTTTCACTACAGTTCACATCAAGCCCAGGCTGCAATTAAACACTTGGGCATGCTGGCGCTTGTAGTCCTCCAAATGGCTGACGGGACATATTGGCCTGTTGGGAACTACAACCTTCAACATGCCCGGACACCTGGGCCCACTGCGTCCTGTAATCCCACACAAAATAGAAGGGCCAGCCCGATATAAGAAATACATAATTTATTATTATTTATGCTTATTTATATAGCGCCACAAATTGTCTGCACCATTTAACAGAGAACATTAGACATTTACATCCGTCTCTGCCCCTATTGGAGCTACATACTAAGGTACCTAACACATACACACACACACACACACTAAGGGTTAATTTAATTTAGTCAGCAGCCAATTAACCTACCAAAAAGATCTGTGTGAACCTGAGCCAAGGTGATTTGACAGTGCTGTTAGGAGTAGGAAAAAATAAATCTTAGAGCGCAGATACATTAACCAGGACTGCCAACCCAATTGACTTTCAAAAAGAAAAACTAGATAAATAAATTCTGTATCACGCGCTAAAGATTTGAACCTTGAGCCTCAATAAAATATAAAGCATTTATTATAAGCATACATATATTAAAATTGCAAGAAAGCCACACTTAGATATGATATCATATAGGGGCTTATTTTTTCATTATCAAAAACCACTTTGCAATACATGGGAAAACATAAGAGCACCATATATAATCTGACCAGGCACTTTCCTTATTTCAGGACGCTAAGTCAGATATAAGTTTATCCACAAATTCTACCATCAGATGTATAAGAGATTTACAGATCTTCAAAATATCGACCAGGCACTTTCCTGTCAGGATACAGGACGCTAAGTCGGTGATTTGTTAAATACACAATTCAGTCACTTGGAATCCTTAATGTGACATAAGCATCGTTGTTTAATTATGCTTAAGCCCAGGTTATCAGTGAGAATAATGCCAGCTGTAATTATAGGGACGTCTCCCTTTCTTATATAGTAGCTCACTCTGACCGCTTATTACAAGTGTTCCTAGTTTTGAAGTATTGGACAAAACGATGAATAATTATAATTACCGTCCTGTATAATAGGTTAGTGTCAGTCTCTCTTGTAGATAACACAGGAAGATAGTCAGATGTTACTCGGTCCTGTTTGGAGAGCCGCACTATTGCACGTGTCTGTCGGCGTGCTCATTTGTTAATGGAGCCGGCATTTGAGTCTCTTGTTATATGTAAAACATACTCCTGATTAGGAACGATGTCTTTAAATCTGAGAGCAGAAATACCAATCACGATTGGAATGTGGACGGTGCTCAGTCTCCCACAGATGGAACTTGCAACAAATGGATATATAGTTGAACCTTAACGCGTTTCACTGTTTACTCCAACAGTTTCATCAGAAGGATTTTCAGCTTTGAATAGAACGGTGGTGTTTTTATTCAATTTCCTGCTCATTAATTAAGCATCATCCGTGTTAAAAGAGATTCTTAATGAGCTACAAATACATTGTTCCGTTTGTTTCTACTGCAGTTTTGCATATTACAAGACATATCAACCAATTTGTATCATTTGTTGTTACAATTATATATTTATTGTGATTAATCTATTTCTTTTGTCCAAACAATATAAAGCATATCCACTTAATGACAAATAGTGTTAAAGAACATTATATCTGAAAAAACATTATATTGTCGTTGGGTCTCAAAAATAGTGATTAAAATACAATAAAAATAAAAATAAAAAAGAATAAAAATAAAAATAAAAATCATTATCGAAAAATAATAATAAATAAAATATAAAATAAATAAACAAACCAAGTAAAAAATTTTTGTGATTATAATATGATTTGTGAAAATCGACAACAATTATCAAGACATATCAAGAATTATCCCATACATGGAAAAGACTAAAAGAACATAAATGTTCTTTGTCGTAAGGAAGGAGTGAGGTATCAGAGCTTAAAAGCCACATAACTAGATTTTACAGCAAGGGAGAGTATATAATGTATATTACAATAGGCAACTAATGTGTCAATACTAAAATCAACCTCAAGATTACTTAATTTAAATACAGACCATAGAGGAAGGCCCTATTTATAATTAAACTTGAATTAGTATAAAAGATACATCTAGAAGCATGCAACATATGTCTTCATAAGAAAATCATATGCTGTATATAGATTTACAGATATATTATTTTTGACTTAATTGTTTTTTATTTTTTATTTTTTATTTGTTTATATAATAACCAACATGTTTTTATGTCTAGCACCAGGCAATATGATAATACAAAAAACAGATTCCAAAAATATTATACCAATAGGTACAATGGGTCAGGAGTGACAGACAAGGATATATTCCTCCTTTTCTTTCTACTAGAAATCCATATCTATGACTTCATTTAAACCTAGGGGGGATAGGGTTTGTAATACGTTAATCCAATATGCTTCCCTACGACATAGGGTCTTAAATCTATCTCCTCCCCTTTTAGTCGGAGGAATGTGTTCCAATCCTATCACCTTTAGGTGAGATGTGTCTGAATTGCAGCATTCTTTAAAATGTGCTGCTATCGTGCTTTTCAAATTTTGTTTTGTCACATTTCTCCGATGCTCCATGTATCTCGTTTTCAGACTACGGGTTGTTCGTCCAACATATTGTATCCCACATTTACATGAAAGTAGGTATACAATATATTTACTTAAACAATTGATATAAGTTTTAATATCATATGTTTTCTTTGTTGTAAAGGATACAAAACTTGTTGTTTTTTGTATTGCACTACAAGTTGTGCAGATCTTATTCCCACATTTATATGATCCTTTAGGTTTTAATTGAAAGCTTTTTTCTATATTATCATTAGCCACTTGTGAATTTTTACCATTCGTATCTCCATTTTTTTCTTTATTTTTATTTTTATTTTCAAAAAAACTTGGTGCCAAAAGATCTTTCAAATTTTTGGCCTTTCGAAATGTTAGGCCAGGTTTCGAAGGGATAATAGCTTTTAATTTGGGATCAATTTTTAGAATATTATAATTTTTTTGAATTATCTTACTTATCTTATTAGATGCACAGTTGTAAGTAGAAAAAAAGGTTAACTTTTGCTGTTTCCCCTTTTTTTGTTTTTTATAATTTAGAAGTTCACCCCTATCCAATTCTAACGCTTTAGTATATGATGTTTTCAATATTTCTTCTGGATATGCTTTTTCTCTAAAGGTATTTATGAGATTTTCTGCTTGTGGTAAGAAGAGTTCCGTAGTGGAACAATTCCTTCTTAATCTTCTGAGTTGTCCACTCGGAATATTGGACAACCAGATTTTTTTATGATTACTAGTGTAATCTAGATAATTATTTACATTGACCGGTTTTTGGTAAGTTGAGGTGACAATTTTGTCATCAACAATTTGTACTGTAATGTCCAGAAAATTAATTTCAGATCTACTGGTTTCTGAGGTGAACTTCAAATTATAATCATTACAATTTAGTGTTTTCAAAAAAAGATCAAAGCTCTCTATCGACCCATCCCATACAAAAAACATGTCATCTATGTACCGTGTGTAGAGGACTAGGCTTGCCCCGGTCTCGCCACCCCACACGTGCCTCTCCTCGAAGTGGCCCATGTAGAGACCCGCGAAACTAGGGTAGGGGCTAGTCCCCATTGCTGTTCCAAGTGTCTGGCGGTAGAATGTTCCATCAAAAAGAAAAAAATTATGTTGTAGAATAAATGCAATGCAGTTTAAAATAAAATCTCTATGTGATTTATTAATAGTATCATCTGTGGAAAGATATGTTTTGATTATTTCTAGGCCTTTAGAATGAGGGATGTTCGAATATAGGGCCTGTACGTCACAGGTAACTAGGATATAAGATGACTTCCATTGTATCTCAGACATAAGTTTCAAAAAATGAGTGGTATCTTGTAGATATGCCTTTAAGTTTGAGACATGCTTTTGCAAGAAATGATCGATATAAAAAGAGAGATTCGATGTCAGAGAGTCGATGCCAGATATTATAGGGCGGGGAGGAGGATTGGTCAGGGATTTATGGATCTTCGGTAAAAAATAATAAACTGCTATTACTGGGTATAAAGGATATAGAAAATTAAATTCTGTTTTGGTAATGACCTTTTCACTTAGTGCCCATACTAAGATCTTTTTAAGTTCACTTTGATATTGAATAGTGGGATTAGTTTTTAAAATCTCATAGGTAGATGTATCATTTAGTTGGGTCTTAGCAATTGAAACATATTGATCCTTATCCAAAATTACCAATCCCCCTCCCTTGTCCGCGGCTTTAATTATTATCTTATCCTCTGACATCAGATCCCTCAGAGCCTTTTGTTCAGATGGAGTAAGATTATTTTTATAGATTGGTGTCTTCTCCATCTTGTCACACAACTTTTTAAATTCATCTAGAGTCTGTTTATAAAAAGTGTCAATAATGCCTGTTTTGTGTTGTAATGGGTAGAATTTTGACCGATTCTGAAATTTCTTCTTATTATTAAGGTCAGCCTTAGAATTAAATTGTTTACAACAATTATTTTCCTCTAATAGACCCTCAAGTATATCTAGAGTATTTAGATCATCCATACTATCCAATTCGTCTGGAAGTTTATACATTAAATTCTCCAGAGGGGAGGATGGAACAGGTCCTTCTAATTTCTTTTATTTTTCCCTACTCCTAACAGCACTGTCAAATCACCTTGGCTCAGGTTCACACAGATCTCTTTGCATATATTGCAGGGAACCCACTATCCCCGTGATGTATGTACTACCGAAAATCCATAAACATCCCACACAGCCCCCTGGGAGACCCATAGTGGCCGGGGTAGGCTCAATAACCGCCAATTTGTCACACTTCATAGACGCCCATTTACAGCCCTTCATGGAAAAGATAGAGTCCTATGTAAAGGATACCACAGATATATTGAATAAATTGAAAGAAGTAGAATGGAGGAATAATAGCTGGTTAGTCACCGCAGATGTCTCATCGTTGTACACGATCATTAAGCATGAAAATGGGATAAAAGCAGTGAGAGAATTTTTAACTGACTCCACATTGGAACCCCAGTTGCAGGATTTCATTCTGGAGGGAATTAGCTTCATATTGAACAATAATTATTTTCTATATGAGGGTGTCTTTTATAATCAAGCAGAGGGCACAGCGATGGGAACTAGGTTTGCCCCGAGCTATGCAAATATGTTCATGGCCCTGTGGGAAAGGGGCATCAGGGGCATAGCCGGGGCAAGCCTAGTGAGGTGGTACAGATATATTGATGATATCCTGTTTATTTGGGAAGGTGAAAAGGACGCATTGGATGTTTTCTGTAGCAAACTTAATAACAACGATGTTAATATCGTATTAACATACCAATGTAGTCAAGAGTCAGTCAATTATCTAGACCTAACAATTAAGACGGAGAACAATTCATTAAGTACCACTACTTTTACTAAAGCAACAGACTCAAATTCCTTCATTCCCTTTGACAGTAATCACCACCCATTATGGTTGCAAAGTATACCCAAAAGTCAATTCCTACGAATGAAGAGGAATTGTACTCACAACAAGGCAGCAGAAAATAATATAGAGAGACTTACTAAGCAATTCAGAGAAAAAGGATATAGCATTCATACAATTAATAATGCAAAAGATCAAATGAAGGAATTAGACCAATCATCCATGCTGATCCCAAAAAATAAAAGCTCGAAACAAGAGTTGAGGGGTATTCCATTTATATCCAGCTTTAGTAATCAATATAAGCATGTGGAACGCATTATTAAAAAGCACTGGCACCTTTTGAATAAAGATACAGAACTTACAAAACATATTGGCAAATATCCCAAGTTTGTGTACCGCAAAGCCCCTAACTTGAGGGATATTTTAGTACCTCCTGACAGCCAAAGAAGCCTAGTGAAATCCAAAGGCTTCTATCAATATGGAGCATGCATTATGTGCAAAACAGTGAAGAGTAATAATACAAAAATTGAATCCTACATTTCAGTATCCACTAACAAAGAATATAAAATAAAAGATTTTATCACATGTAATTCAAAACATTGCATTTATTTATCAGAGTGTCAGTGTCATAAACAATACATTGGAAAAACAACGAGAGCTTTAAAAA
>WWET01004231.1:77235-89807 GCA_011038615.1 Limnodynastes dumerilii
GCGTGGCGGAGACGTAAAATCGCTGTTTAGAACGCACCGCTCATGCGCACCATAGAAAATACGCACATTCACGTAGCATAATTGTGAACGTATGGGCCATTCACGTATTTGTCACGTAAATACTTACGTGTGGGCGTGCCAATTTTACGTGAGTCAACAATACGTTCCAATTACGTGAAGTAGGTGGAGGTTTGTATTTAAAGTGTACAGTATGGGCATGCTAAGCGGCGTACGTTCACGTAGTCTATACGTACATTAGCGGACGTACGCTGTTACGTGTGAAAAAGTTAAGGTAGGGTTTGGGAAGCGTATCTTGACAAAATACGTCCGTGCAAGGGGTGTGCCGAGGGGAGTGTAGCGAACTTACGTGCACGCTCCGCGAATTCGCTCCGCGAATAAACGTACGGCACACGTAGTTCTGGATCTACCCCAATATCTCTTCGGCAATGAAATAGGTTATAAGCATCGGGCTGCCAAAAATAGTCTTGCTGGAATTAAACAAATAATATTAATTCCAAAGGACGATATGTGAGAAGCTATATAGCATATGGCAACCAATATAAATAAATACACAATATCAAATATTAGGACAGGGTACCTTTTTCTTAAAGATTTGCCATCAGTAATTTAACCTTTTTAACTTCCAGTTCACATTAAGTTAACTATTGTCAATGAATCCCACCTTCAGTACACACTAAACAAACCCCCCTATCCTAATTTACAGTTCACTTGTGCGTGTGCAGCTCCCTTCAGCAGCTTTCTCATTTGATCACATATCTCTGGGCTGCAGTCTTATCAGACAGACTAAGAGAGAGAGAGAGAGAGAGCGAGAGGGAGAGAGAGAGACATGACTGTCATATCACTGATGAGTCTACATGACTGAAATGTCGATACTTCAGCTTTATAAAGGCATTGGTCACCTGTCAGCCTGGGATACTTTAAAAGCACCCTGACTCACATAAACATTTAAAGCCTGCTTTTTTTTTTGCTTAACCATTGTGGAAATTCCTAATACAATGTGGTTCTGGATGCATAAACAGAGAGAGGGAACTCCTATACTGTAACCTGACTAAGAGGGAACGCCCAGTTGTGACCTCAGCCCTGTCCTTATTGCTCTTATGTCTGGATGGGTTCCCACAGATTCTCTTACGGATCATAAGCAATTGTAGTGCAAAGAAATGAAACCGAGAGCTGTCCTAAGCTTGAGGACATATAAACTCCTCGGCTGTGGGCTGGCCCCCCTCCTCACAAGCTTAGTTCTTGGGGATTGTTGTGGCCAATAGCATTAGGGGTGGGCGTTTTGAAGGGTGGGTTTAGAAGTTAGATATATAAGTGTGCCTCCATTTTGTTCCAGATCTTTTCATGGATTGTCTTTTCCCTCCCTCCTCATCCCTACGTTTAGGTTTTACTAACTTGTTTCTTGCTTTTCAGACGGGGCATGATTTGGCAGTAGCAGTCGGGAACAGCAATTGCTAAGCGCATGGGGAATGGTGTTTTAAAGTTGTAAGGATAGGTACACCCCTGGATTGCTATTTGAACCCAGGCCATGAGGCGGGGTTCTTTTCTGCCGCTTGAGGCGTGCACGGGGAAGGGGGGTTAGTACCCGTATGTCCTTACCTTGGGGGAGCTTCACAGGGGATACCTGTCTGGTAAGTTGATTTACCTTTGCTGCTGTTCCCTTACTGCTGTTGTCGCCACCTATCACTAAAAGTCATAGTCAATTCTAATTCCAATTAATAAATTATGCCCCCTTTTTTAATCCAACTCATGTGTCCGTGTCTTTATTGGGGTTTGTTCGGGGGAGGGACAGGCTATCAGCCGTGGTAAGTTTTATTACTGCATTATCATTGAAATACACAAACCTTTGGAAAGATTTAGAAATCCGAACAAACAGAACAATTTACAAATAGATGAGAATAATAACTATCTCCATTTATTTATTTTTCATTTTTTTATGATTGAGAAACTACTGTAATTAGAAAAATCTGAGTAAAATGTGTATTTATTCATGTACATCTCTAGACAAGGGAATATTGAATGCAATTAAAGCTATATATTATTTTTACACCGGAATATCTCTGCTGTTCCTATTATTTTGTGCATCTGTCACTTCTGGGATTTCCCTTCTCTGGGACTGACTGAGTCTTGTTACTGTGACTATAAATATATGGAGGGAATATATGTATGATATCTCTGTATACGCAGAGATCCCATGCACCAGGCAGAGTGTAGAAGTTATTAATCCCTTTATTACGTTTGGTGTTAACAGCGGTGGTGTCAGAAGACTTCAGGTATTTTCAGAGTAAGATGAACAGTCACACTAAACATCAATATCATGGTTTTAAATTTAAAAAATATAACTTTGGAAATGATTTAGCTTTCTCCAACAAAGAAAATGTAATTTTACAGGTAGATAATTAATATAACAAAAATAAAAAATAAAATCCTTAAAGACTGAAAATAGGTGAAAACTTACACATCTGTTAAAGTTAAAAGGTGATGTTTTCTAGTGCAAATCTAAATAATAGTATAATAGAAACCCTGGTCAGTATCTGTGTAATAATCTAATAATAATAATAATAATAATAATAATAATAATAATAATATAATAGTATTAGAGATGAGAGGTGATAAATAACAGTGTAATAGTAATCCTGGCTATTAACTATGTAATAATATAATAGTATTAGAGATGAGAGGTGATATCTTCTAGTACAAGTATAAATAACAGTGTAAAAGTAACACTGGTCAGTATCTGTGTGCAATAATCAAAAGGAAAGTTTTCTCCCTGCATGCAAGAAATAACATTACTTTCACTCCCCCTGCAGTTCATCATAGTTTTACCCAGTAGTAACTTTCCATCTGTTTTCTTCTTGTTTTTACTTTGCAAATGTGTATTAAAAAAATCCATAAAAAATTCTGTAATTCCCCTGATATTATAGAAATGCTATATGAGATATTGTATTCTGATCTTTAGAAATAGAAGCTAGAGAGAGAATATTCTTGAAAGATAAGCCCAAATTGTGGAAAATCTGTGTAAAAATCAGTAAATAGTTTATGTTGTTTCTTTGTACTGTCATTTAGTTTTAACAAAATATTGTGAGCCTCCTATATTTTTTACTGCAGATTCTGAAGTTTTTTTTCCAATGTATTTACATTGTACAAGAATTAAATTATGAATATTGAGAAACAAGCATGTTTACACTGTTCTACTGTGTTACCTCTACCACCTCAGATGGGAGGCTATGCCACTTATCTATCACCCTTTCAGTGACGTAATTATCTGCCCATTTCCTCTGAATCTACCACCCTCCAGTTTATATTTATGTATTCATATATTCCTCGTGTTCTATTACACTTCTTCCTCTGAAAAATGCCCCCTCCTCTAGCCGGTCACAACCCTTGATATATGTGAAAGCTGCTATCATGTCCCCCTCTCCCTTCTCTGCTCCAAGCTATACCTGTTTAGTTCCTCTAGCCTTTCTTGGTATGATTTGTTACAAAGGCCATGGATCATTTTAGTTGCTCTTCTTTGCACAGTCTCTAATGTATTTATGTCCTTATGGAGATATGGCCTCCAAAACTGAACACAGTATTATACCAACGATCTATAAAGGGACATCCTTCTCTCTCTACTGATTCCTCTCCCTATGCAACCAAGCATCTGACTTGCTCTTCTCATTGCTTTGTTACATTGCTTGCCTACCTTTAAGTTACAGGAAATAATGACTCCTAGATCCCTTTTGTCTCCCTTTTTCGTACTAAGTGAGCCAGTTTTTCCTCAGTTTGGGCCTTTGCTGTTCTGATAAGCTTTTTAGCCTCCTTCTGCTTTGTAAAATACACCTCCCTGTCATCATTACTCTGAGATTGCTTATAATTCTGAAAGGCCATCTTTTTTGCTGTCACTGTAGTTGCTCCTCTTTTGTAAACCACATTGGCTTCCTTTTTCTGGGGGTTTTTTCTAACCATTCTTATACAAAGGTCTGTGTCTGTTAATAATGCATTTTTTAAATTTCCCCACTGCTCCTGTACTCCTTTCATGTGGCTCCACTCTGCCAAAGAATCACTTGCACATTTCCCCATTTCCACAAAATCTGCCTTCCTAAAGTCTAGCACCCTCGTCTTTGTGTGGCACGCTTCTCTCCCAGTCATTATACTAAACCATACTGCTTGATGATCACTGGATCCTAGGTTCTCACCCACACTTACTTCTTAGATTCGGTCACCATTTGTAAGTACCAAATCTAAGATGACCTCTTTGCGAGTGGGCTCTCTCACCAGTTGCTTAAGGGACACTCCCTGTAATGAATTGAAAATGTCCCCACTTCTAGTGGAGCTTGCTGAAGACTTATCCCAGTTTACATCAGGTAGATTGAAATCACCCATAATTATTACCTCCCCTTTTAATGCCATTTTAGCAATGTCTTGTAATAGTCCCCTCCTTCTGTTTGTCCATCCAACCTTATTATCCCTCCTTTTGTGTGCCCAGCCAGCCTTATTGCACCTTCCTTCTGTGTTTCCAACCAGCCTTATTGCCCCTTCCTTCTGTGTCCAGTCAGCCTTATTGCCCCCCCTTTTGTGTGCCCAGCCAGCTTTATTGCCCCCTCTTTATTTGTGTCCAGTCAGCGTTATAGTCCCTTCCAGTTATTGCCCCCTCTCTATGTTCAGCCAGTCTTATAGACCCTCATTATGAGTGACCACCCAGCCTTATTGCCCCTCTTGTGTCCATCAGCAAAACAATACTAGAATCCAGAATATAACACAGGCGCCCCTCTCACAGAGTCTATGTACTCAGAAATGGATGTCAAGACTGTCAATACTTTTTCAAATATAATAAAGTTTCTCACTTCCAGTCTCAATAAATGTCCCACAAGGTTCTCTTCCTTCTATTCTCCAAAAAGTTCTCTTATGTTTAATAAGTCGTTAGTGGCGTCCTCCCTCTTCCTACGTCCTGAATCCTTTTCTTCAGAGGTTTCACGCCTCTTGTGTCCAGACAGCCTTTTTACCCCCTACTTTGTGTGCAGTCAGCCTTATTGCCCTCTCCTTCACTTTACCAAGTCTTATTGCCCCCTATTTGTCCACTCAGCCTTATAGCCCCCTCTTTATGAGTGTCCATCAAGCCTTATTGGTCCCCACCTTAATTGTTTCCACCCAGCCTTATTGCGCCTCGTTTTGTGTCCAGCGAGAATTATTGCCCATCTGTGTGCCCATTGCCCTATTGCCCTTTTCCAGTCCAGCTTCCCAATACCCCATTACAAATCCCCATTCCCAAACTACTCTTTAAACCAACTAATAAACTTACCTTTTCATGTGTCTTCTGGCTCTCACCTCCGCGGCTCGCTCTGCAGTCTAAAGACGCTCACGTGACCTTGGGTCACGCTTGCGTCTATTACCCAGAGCTGCAGCTGTGCACAGCACAGCCAGCTCTGACGACGGGCGGCAGAGGTCCTCTGTGAGACCGCTCTGAGTCAAAATACAGCTGCTCATGAAATCTTACAATTCTATGAGCAGCTTTATTTTTACTCAGAGCTGTCTCATAGTCAGTGCTAGAAGTGCCAGTATGCCATACCACCGCATACCGGCCCACTTCAAGCACTGCCCTGTACGCAATTTAAAATTTCCCCACTTCTATTGGAGCTTGCTGAAGACTCACCCAGTTTACATCAGGTAGATTAAAATTTCCTATGATTATTACCTCCCCTTTTAATGCCATTTAAGCAATGTCTTGCAATAGGATATTGTCCATTTCTTCCTCTTGCCCTGGTGGCCTATATATCACTCCAGTATGAAGAATAACCCCCTGGGTTTCTATGGTTACTAAAAGTGCCTCTGTTTTTTCTCCAATACTCCTTATTAAAGTTTAATTTAACCCATCCTTAACATACATTAATATGCCTCCTCCAATTTTTCCTACTCTATCTTTCCTAAATAAATTATAACCCGGTATAGGTAGGTCCCAGTCATGATTTTCATTGCACCATGATTCCATGATTCCCAAAATATCAAGATTATCCCTTGACATTATTTCTATTAGTTTTTATTTCCTAAGCTCCTAGCATTTGCACACATTGGTCTGAGAGGTTACATTATGAATCTCCTATTCTTCTGCTTATTATTACTAGATATGTTTGCATTGCTTTTTCTGTTTTCTTTTACATTAGTTGCTGTGGTTATATTATCTGTAATTATTGACTGGCCACACAACATTTCTTGTTTGGGGGAGCTGCTATTTGTATTATTTGTATCACTGCCCCCGTCTCCTAGTTTAAATTGTTTCTAATAAAGCAATCAAACTGCTCACTTAGAATATCATGGTAATATTGACCCTGACACAGAATTAGGTTCCTAAAGGGACTTATGCTAGTGTCTTGCATAAGTTTCCTTGACAAGTAACATCGGCACATATGTACGCCAAATGTTACGTGTTGTAACAAAGTCCCGTATGGAATAATTTCCATGGAAGAGGCTTCCGCATGCCTAAACCATGCCTGACATGGGGCAGAGAGCAGCAATTCACGTGGAGAAAATAAGGCAGGGTTCTGGAAACATAAGTGTTCAGAACTGTACACTCCCCTCTTCCATGCCAACTTACAGATCTCAGTGCACACGGAAGTCACACAGAGATCTGTATCAGGTCCATTATGATGGAGCAAGAGTGTGCATGGAGATGGCACTTTCTATACCTTTGTCAGTCGGTTTGTTGGTTCTGTATATTATTGGAAGTCAGTGATGTAACTGCCTCAGAATTTCAGAAGATACAGACCAGCAGAGATCGGTGCAATTGTGTCATTCTGTATGATAATCAATACTTTCTCTTATAGATCACTAACCAGAGCTCTGGAAAAGACTTTAAGAAAAATAAACACATTCATTTCAATTCCTCATTATAAATGTGTTTAATATCAGCCAGGTCTCTGATTTGAACAGTGAGAAATAAGATGGATCAGGCCTCCAATGTCAGCACCAGACTGGTCCTCCTGGGACTGGTAGAGATGGAGGAATTCAGATTTGTCTATTGTGTCCTTGCTGTTGTTACTTATTTATTTATTACATTTTTAAGTATTATTATTATATTTGTGGTTTTGATGGATCAAAGTCTACATGAACCGATGTACATTCTAATCATTATGCTGGTCCTCAATGGAATTTTTGGGAGCTCCACATTATTTCCAAAACTGATAGTTGACCTGATCACATCGTCTAAGACCATCTCACACATCGGTTGTAAATCTCAGTCAATGTGTGTTTCCCTATTTGCTTTTATTGAAACTAGTACTTTCGCCATCATGGCCTATGACCGGTACCTGGCCGTCTCCCACCCTTTGCACTATGTCACCTTGATGACCAACCAAAAGGTAATAAAGATCATCATTGGATCTTGTGTTCTCGCCTTCATTACCACCCTTATAACTATTTTACTAATCGGGATGTTTCCTATTTGTGGGGATAAAATAAATACTGTGTTTTGTGATAATATGTCCCTTATTATTTTGTCCTGCACAGATGCTTCTATCAGTAAAATCTATTCTGCAGCTCTGGTTGCCATCTACTTAATTGCCACCATTTCAGTCAATGTTGCCTCCTACTTCAGGATATCTGTCATCTGCTTCCGAATCTCAAAGGAGTCTCGTCAGAAAGCCGTCCACACCTCGGTGACCCATTTGCTCAACTTTTCTGTCTTTTTAATAGGGGCTTTATTTGTTGTAATCAGGTACAGACTGGGTAATGTCACCCTCCCCATCACTGTCCACGTTCTTCTCTCTGTTACGGGTCTAGTCTTTCCTCCACTCTTCAATCCGTTGGTTTACGGCATCCGAACTAAGGCTCTGAGATTAAAAATCTTTCACCATTTGCAGAAAATCAGATTCTAAACAAAATGGATTCTGCAGCCGTGAATTTTCCTCAAGTGGCACAGCTGAAAATCGCTATATGTTCAGCATTATCTGCTGCAAACCCTTATCAAAGATGTATAATAATATTAAATGTTTTTTTTCTTTTTACCTCTCTCATTTAACTCTCCATTGTGCAGAGTTGAGAACTCGGATGTTTACTAAGACCCCATGCACTTCCATTGGAACTGAGGCCGCTGTTTACTCTGTTCATGAACGTACAGCTGTGATAGGCGATCAGAACATCTTATGACTCTTAAGAGGAAGGAAACTTCCGAAACCTTTTGACAGAATGTGATCCAAGATCCGAATTGTGCCTCGTTCATATCATAGAACTCTTCAGATCTGTGTAAACTCGCACTATGGATCCATGAGATCTCTTGGGAAACACCTTGCACCGCTCGCATGGACTTCCAACTACAGAACTTTGGGCCGTATTCAGAGAACCGTGTTCACGGAAAGCTGCGTGCGTATTTTTAGGTACACTTTAACTGCGCATGCGTAGTAACTTTTTTTTTACGTAATTCACGTAAACCTGACACACGTGTGTGCCTCACGGATGGACTTGTGAATCGCACTTGGATACGTACATACGGATATGCAACGCAAAATTACGCACATGAAAATTTAAATAAAAATGGGTGGAGGAAGACATTTAAATGAAGGTATGTGGGCGTGACTATCGTGAATCGCACGTACGGAGGACACATACGCACACAACTGCACAAGGAAAGTTGCAAGTGGTCTATGGAGGCAGAAGTCACCATCAACACGACCGAGAGAGGGGAGTGTCATGGGTGTGAAGAGGTGTGGCCTGCACTGTGCGCGCGTATAATTGCGTTCCTTTATGGAAACAGATCTCTGAATACGGCCCTTTATCTTAACTTTTATGGTCTTTTTGGACTTAAAACGTTTCGGAAAACTGGATTTATTGGCCCTACGAATCCCCGCCAGTATTGTAAATTGTAACACGACACCCTCCAATTAACCACATGGCAATCTGCCCCCTGTTTGAAATGTCAAAAGTCTGAAGTTTGCGTTAAACAGAATGCATTCATATCATAGCGCCCGGATGTGCTCATGTGCCGATCGCAAAAACTGCCATTTTCAATCCAACCGCATGGTAATGCCTACCAAGGAGGGACAGCTGCGATGGAGTCTCAGCCCTGGACAGAGAGGGGGCCCGTCCCTATCTCCTACCACCAGCGTCGTCGATACCCTGCTGCTGCTGATACCTGCACCAGGCTGTACAACAGAGGGCAGATGCACAATGAGGACTTCAACAAGCCATCCCTGTGTATCAGTCCTTGAATGTGAATTGTTCTTCTGGTCTGCTTCATATATATGTGATTGATTTTTGTTTAATGACACACCAAGAACTAAAACTCAAATATTTCCAATGGTGGACAAATCTTATCCAATTTAAAACTTTGCAAGTGCAGATTAAACATTACATCCTTTGGATGACAAAAGTGATGGAGTGGGGACCAGTGAAATATTGTACCAGTATGTGCTGTAGAAATAGCGTTCAGATTATATGTAACCTAACTTCACTTGGGGAATGGTGGACTCTGTCATAATACATAACTATCTAAGATCATCAAGGCACAAATAAAGAAATTCATTCTCCATTCATTCTCCATTCCCATCCAGCCCTCTCATTATTTGCTTTCAGATTTACAGAACATTGGATGTGGGCAATTTTACTTTCAGGCCTGGAGTAGGTTCTATACAACAACTGTTTGGATAGGGTAATCCATTTTCACGTGAACTTGCGTGCATATTTTTAGGTACGTTTTAACTGCGCATGCCTAGTAAATTTATTTACGTAAGATACGTAGAATATATGCACTTAAGTGCTTTAGGCACGGACATTTGAATCACACTTGGGGACATATGTACAGAGGGGCAGGGTTGAAATATGTACCTAAAAAGTTACGTAAAAGAGAGTGGGGTAAAAAATTTTATTGTTTTAAATTGCATTATTTATCTTTAACACTTTTTCCTTGTATAATAAATGATAACACTATTTACCAGCGCTCTTTACCTTTATCCCTGTATTCTTCTTTCAGGAGGTCTGGCTCTCTCCCTCTAGAGTTGCAGTTTGCGGCTAATAACCGCATTTCTTAGTGAAATTTCTGTCTGATACACCTCTTACATAACAGCCAGTTTAATTAATGTTCCTATAATACACTAAATAATATAGTTTTATTGTTGTACTATCTTGTATAATTTGAGTCACAAGCACCCCCTTCTTTCGTACTTTCACTTTTTTTTAGTTATCAGTGTTGGAGTGTTGGCGTTGTCTCTCGAGTTACCATCCAGACCTCCATACTGTACTACCAGGAATTCTATGCACATGAGATGGAAAGTTAAGGTATTTCCTGGCTGTTGGATGTCAGTCAATGAGAGCTTAATGGCTAAAATCCAAACGCTTAAATGTTTGATTAGTGCGGCCAAGTAAAAGAGAAGATATCCAAATTTTTTTCTTAGGATATGTTTACATATGGATCCAAACGGGTGTGAGTCCTCGCTGAGAATGGCCCTGGCTGGGATATTGATTGCTTATGCCTCTATGAGGCATAGCAATCGATCCTCAGAGTACCGAACACTGTGCTCCGATAGGTTAGTGTAAAAATTAACCCCAACCCTTCCCCTTATTTTGACCTCCCCTACCTTCCCTAACCCTCCCCTACCACTACCCTAACCCTAACCCCCCATTCCCTTCCCCGCAGCCTGTCCCTAATCCTCCCTTCCCTGCAGCCTGACCCTAACATTCCCTAGTTCCTAGTCTGACCCTAATACTGCCTTCTCTATAGCCTAACTCCCCTCCCCGCAGCTTGACCATATCTCTCCCCTTCTATGGCCCTAACCCTAAACCTCCACTCCTAAGAGCCTAACTCTAACCCCCCCTAACACTAAAAGTCCCCGGAGAGGTTACTCTCCTTTCTGGAGTTGTCAGCGGGGGGTGCAGCGGGTGCAGCGGGTCCTGCGAACATGAATGGGTGAGTATACCGGTCGACACACTCATCCATTCATTAAAAAAAATCTTACATTTCTGCCATTCGAAAAAGAGACAGCCGAAAAGGAACTTTTGGCTGTCTGTATTTCTAAAAGCAGCCCATCGGAGCAGGGACTCCCACCGAATTCTCAAAAAAGCAGGAGTAATTTGGACTTGGTCCTGATTTACCAGGAGAACATGTGCTTTTGGAGGTCCAACCCCCAGAACAGGTTTGGATCCATCACACTCCATCAACATGGAAGTACTTTACATTCGAAAAAGGATCTAGTTTCGATTATTGCCATGGTTGTGTCCACTGTAGAGCCAGACATTACTCAAAGGATTGTAATGCCCACTTCCTAGCTGGTGATAGAGTCCCTCAGTGTTCCAACGGTCTTCTCCATGGTCTATTCCACAATCAAACTTCAATCATTATTGCTCTGGTTGTCAGTATAATCAAGTTTATTTTCTCCAGCCAGCTTTATCCCTCAAAGGTAAACCTTTCCATCAACCAACAGCTTTGTCCATGACAAGTCCACCTTCTCCAGTTCATACACCATCATATTTCTCCCTCACAGATCTAATGTGTCCAGTATATCAATATCAACATTTTGCCCTACAAGTCTACCTTGTCCAGTCAATCAGCTATCAGCTATGTCCTTGTTTCACAAGCTCATCAACATCAACCTGCCGCACGGGTATACCTTACACAAGCTATCAACTAAAAGCTTTTTCAATAACAGGTCTATAATTCCCCAGTCCATCAACTATCAACTTTCTTCCACACAAATCTAATATATCCATTCCATCACCTTCAACATTTACCTTATCAAGTCTGCCTTCTTAAACCTATAAGCTATTAGCTTTGTCACTCACAATTGTACATTCACCAGCTCATCAACAACAATTTATTATTATCATTATTATTAACGTTTATTTATAAGGCGCTACACAGTATCCGCAGCGCTGTACAGAGGCAATAGCAAAGACAATAGTTACATATAAAATTCAATGATTAACAGAGGGTATAAAATACATGAACGAGGAATATAATGCATGTACAAAGCAAAATTGAAATACAGTAAGACAAGAAAAAACCGAAGTGGAATGTATAAAAAAAAAAAGGATCCTGGATATGTGTGTAGGAGCAGATGAGTAACGAAAGAGAAAGACAAGAAGTGAAGTGAAGTGATGAGGACAAGGAATAGGGGTGATGACAAGAGGGAGGAGGACCTTGCACATAAGAGTTAACATGCTAAATGAGAGGACAAATAAACGGGAAACACAGGGATGAAGAAGGGGAGGGCAGGTAAGTTTAGGTGGAGGAAGTGCAGGCTAGCCTGAAGAAGTGGGTTTTGAGGGAGCGTTTGAAGTATTGGAGGGTGCTGGATTGCCTGATTGTATGGCTCCGTGGTTTGCTGGCCACCCACTCCCATAGGCCCCGCTTACCTGCTTGTAGCAGCATGCCTGCTGTCCGGACGTCCTCTCTCTTTCCCCCGTCAGCAGCGTCTGCTGCTCGCGTCTCTCCTCCCCCTGGCGTCCCTCGCGGCTTGTTGCTAGGGACGCTGATCCTGTCTCTCTGTCAGGCTGGCGTCGGATTGTATCCTAGCAACCTGGACGCCAGCCTATCTCCGCTATTGCCGCGTCTGCAGCCCGCTCCCATTGGCTTTCCCCGCTTTATA
>WWET01004231.1:101948-130658 GCA_011038615.1 Limnodynastes dumerilii
CTGGGCGCCCGTTTTACTACAGGGAGGCGGGGGTAGCCATTTAAATTGTACAGTATGGGCGTGCTAAGCCCGTACGCTCAGCGTATTTTGTGCGAAAATTCGTACGGCCGACGGTCGTACCCAGTGTAGGGTATAGCCGCCGTAAGCAGGGACTTTACTATGGGAGTGTTAGGGGCGTGTATGTTGATACACACGAGCGAACGTTCGCATTCGCCCGTCGTGCGAAAATTTCGTAGCTCTGGATCAGGCCCCTTGTCTCTCCACCCTACATTCCCAGACTTTTCCTTTCAATAACCTCTCATCATTCACTTACGTTTGCTGCCATTTCTCTGCTTCTTCTCACTCCTCTTCAGTGCTACAGTGGGGCTTTTCATTCTAAGATGCTCATTTTACTGCATGGTGGGAAAACTAGATTGCAGCCTATTAGTAAATCATTAAAACATTGTTTATTTACCTTTTTAGCAGCTGCTGGCTTCCTGCAGAGATAAGACAATAGAGCTGACATCGCCTATTCAATTCACAGGAGGAGGCATGCATTCTTTCTGTAGGATACCGAATGGGTGAAGCAAGCTCCATTGTCAGATCTCTGCAGAAAGCCGTTAGCTTCTAATTGGTAATAAAACAAAGGTTTCATGATTTCTGAAGCCCTTTTCAACATTCCCCAGCAGGTAGACCCGCCATGCATGCTAGCAATGTCCCTGATTTTGGGAAAGGTCTAACTGAGCACAACTGTATTTCTACTTTATGTTTAAAACTGATTTGACCTTAGATGGGATCTGCAGCTGTGAATAGTGACACAGGGCCTGATCCTGAGCTACGGCCGCCGTCGCTAGTACGGCGTCCGTAGCTCAAATGCGCATGCGCCGGGCAGATGTTGCCCGGCGTTACTATGGTCCATAGTAGCGGCGTTGGGACGCTGGAGGGGACGTCCTCCAGCGTCCCAACGCTCACGTTACTCCTGAAAGGGCGGGGGGAGGTAAGTAAGTTAGGCTAGGGGGGCGGGCAAGGCGGCCATACGCTCCTGTGTGAGCGTATGGCCCCCTCCTTACGCCGGGCGAAGCTAGGGTAGCCTTCACCCGGCGTAAGGAAGGGGCCATACGCCCGCACAGGGGGAGTGCCAGGGGGGAGTCAGCGATGTAACTCTGAACGTTAGTACGCTCAGCGCTACATCGTTGTTCTGGATCAGGCCCACAGACACAGTCCCTGGCCCACCATGTAATTAGCAGAAGTGGACCAGGCACCACATTATTAGCAGCGTTGAAACAAGCACAGACATTTAGGGGTAGATCCAGAACAAGTGATTTTACGCAAGCCACTGGTGTAAAAATCGCTCATTAGTATTTACTGCGCATGCGCACGGCCTTTGTTACGCCACGTAAGTCAGAGCGTGTGGGCCATTCACATATCAGTAGCGTATCAATGTACAAAAGGGCCATACGCCACCCGTAATTACGCTTTGAAGGCGTGGGTGAGGCATTTAAATCTTACAAAATGGGCGTGCTTAGCAGCACAACTACACGATATGTATGCGAGTTGTTACGCTGTGTAAAGTTAATGTAGGGTTTGGAAAACATAAAATGGCTAAAGTACATACTTACGAGGGGAGTGTCTGGGAGAGTGCATAGAGGGCACGCTAGCGTAACTATGCAGCGTATTAGAAGCGTTTCTCTGGATCAGGCCCATTGTGCTATTAATGCAGGGGGTCAGGCACTGTGCCTGTGCCTTGGCATCACTGTTCATTCAAAGAGTAATCCCAGACAGATGTCAACCTACCGCTACAACCTCTGATGGTATCACACAGTGCAGTCTGCATAGTTACACCACTGTGGTATTGGTAACATTTTGAACAAATGAATATGTGTGGCCCAGTTAATGCAGATTCCACTAAATCTTTTGCTTAGGGATCCAATCTCAGGAATATTATAGGTCCGGCCTATGGTCACTAGGACAAGTAAAACATAACATAACATAACATGTGATGGAAAATGACACAGCAGCACATAGAAAGTAACAGTAGCTAAGAAGCATTAATACAAAAATTGAATTGAAAAACATCATTATGCTAAATGGGGCTCAATGAGTAGCACTTGTGTCTCACAGCACTGAGGTCATGAGTTTGATTCCCGAACAAGACCTTATCTGTATGGAGTTTGTATGTTCTCCCTGTGTCTGTGTGGGATTCCTCCGGGTGCTCCGGTTTCCTCCCACACTCCAAAAACATGCTGGTAGGTTAATTGGCTGCTGAATAAATTAACCCTTATGTCTGTGTGTGTGTGTGTGTCTGTGTTTGAGACCTTAGTATGTAGCTCCAATGGAGCAGAGACTCATGTAAATGTAAAATATATTCTCTGTAAAGCACTGTGCAATATAAAAACCTGTTAATAAATAAATACAATGAACACTGCCTATAAAAGGGACCTGGGACCGGATTTACTAAGCTACGGGAAAGGAAAAGTGAAGAAATTGCCCATAGCAACCAATCAGATTCAAGCTCTCACTTTTCTATCACTTACTAGAAAATGTCAGCTAGAATCTGATTGGTTGCTATGGGCAACATCTCCCATAGCTTAGCAAATCTGGCCCCTGGATGTTAATGGTGTTGTCCTGCAAAATCATGTTGTTCATAACCTGTGCCGCAAATTCTAATATTAAATATATAGAAATTCAGACTAGTTCACAGGTTTAGATGTTGGGGATGTCCGGCCAGGTCAGTTTCACTACGGGAATTAGGGCAGGAACCTGAAGCAGTCACATTAGCAGATAATGAGCCATAGTCAACAGCAACATATGACATGACTCTGGCATACAAGAAGGAGATCAATAATCTGCAAAGCACTAGACACACCATTTGTATTATATAATGGGGTTAATCCAGAGGTAAATCTGCACCTTGGCAAAACCATGGCGATCTTCAGGGGTAAACAAATTTTAATTTTGTAAACAGAATAATGTGCTCTTTTGAAGATCAAAGTTAAATTAAGTTTTTACATGAAAAATGTGTTTAATTCATTTGTACGCCTCACAACTGAACATGTGTAGTGCAGTAAATGGCAACTGTGAAACAGCCCCAAAGGAGTGTGGGTCCCCATTTGATTCCGAAACTATTGCTTATGCCTCGAAGAATCATAGCAATTTATCCCTGAAGCACCGAACACAGTGATGTGAAAGGTAAGTAACTATTCTATCCCCAACCCACTCCCTAACCTTAAACCTAACCTTAAGTTCCAGTGCCTAACCTTAAGTTCCCCCCCACCCCCGCAGCCTAACCCTAAGCCCCTGGAGGGGGTTACTGACCTCTCTGGTGGTCTGGCAACAGAGCTTCAGAAAATGAATGGGTGAGTATGCGAATCGTATACTCACCCATTCACAAAAAAAAAAGAAAATCTAAAACAGCTGTCATTCAAAATATCGACAGCTGAAAAGCAACTTTCAGCTGTCCCTATGACAGACATCGGAGCTGGGACTCACACCGGCCACAAAGGGCCGGTTCCTAAAATCTAAACATGCAGCAAAATTAGTTTGTGACTGTGGAGGGCTTAAGAAAACCAGCAAGCCGCAAATTTTTCAAAAATTTCACTGCAAAATCACAGCGATGATAATCGAGGTGAAATCGCTGTCAAACCTCGACTTTAGTAAATGTGGCCCTAGGTCTCTTGATATCGGCTTCTCTTCTTACTCCTACGTCTGTCTTGGACTCCAATGTGTTTCCAAGGCATTTACTAATGCCAAAAGTTCTCCCATCGATGTGGAATGGCCGCCGATGTTGATCGATCTTTAAATGTTCTATTGAAAAGCACGGCAATTCTCCATCTGAAAATCGGCATGTATTTTCCTATCACTTATCCTGCCGACGCATATACTACTATAAGGAAAAGCATGGCCATGTGTTTGCATATGTGCCATGTGTTTGTGGCCATGCTAATCCTTATAGTAGTGTAAGCAGCAGCCTGATAAGTGATAGAAATCTGCCAGCAAATGTGTTATGTGTCCGTGTAAAAAGTTTCAAAGTACAGACATAACCCTTGCAATATTAAATAAACTTACATTACATGTAAAACCCTGTTACAAATGTGTCAACCATGTCCGTTTGTGTGTCGCTATGTTAAAATGGTGGCCACCATTCTAAAATGTCCCCTACAGTGTAGTGTATAAGTGTAATGTGTTGTAAAAGAATAAATAAATGCAGTGACTCACCGTTTAGCAGTCATCTGTTGTGGGATGAATTGCTAGGATGCTCAGCTTCTTTGGATGTTGTTCGGTGCAGGTCGCAGGAGGATGGATGTCACTTATCAGCTTGACTGGAGAACTCCGGGTGCTGTCATCAGGTCTTCGGCCTCTTCTGGCCCTTTCAGCGTGGAACCCCTTCTTCGTCTTCTTCCGTGGCCCCGCTTCTAATGACCGGTTTGCCACTAGGGGGAAAATGACATCAGAAACATTATGGGGCTCTGACATCACTGTACGTCATTGATCTAGGTGATATAAAGGTAGCCAAACAATGTAACACAGCAATGAGAAAGGCACGTTAGATGCTGGGTTGTATAGGAAGAGGAATTAGTAGCAGAAGGAGAGAGGTAGTGGGGCGGCCTCACCTGGAATTCTGTGCTCAGTTCTGGGGATCATGGACCAGATTTACACTTGCGTGTCCCCTCCCCTACCGTTTCTCTATATCCCTAACCGGGTAATCTAAATCCCTCCCCGCTCCCACTTCTAGCTAAACACTTCCATTACGCCGCCTCTTTCCTACTAATCTACTCCATACGGTCTTTAAAGACCACACAAAGGCAATCTACAGGCCGTATTCAGAGATCTGTTTTTGAAAAGTACGCAATTATACGCACGCAGGCAACACCCACCAACACCTATGACACACCGCTCTCCTGGGCGTGCAATCATAGACTTATTCCTCCATAGACCACATCTAACTTTACGTGTGTCCTTACGTGTGTATATGTATGCCGTACGTGCGATTCTATGTAATCGCGCTCTCAAAGACTCATTTAAATGCCTCCCCCCACCCTCTTTCACGTAACTTTTCAGGTACGTATTTCCACCCCGCCCATCCACACGTATGTCCCCAAGTGCGATTCACATGTCCGTGCCTAAAGCACTTACTTATATTCTACGTAACTTACGTAAATAAAGTTACTATGCATGCGCAGTTAAAACGTACCTAAAAATACACATGCAACTCCACATGAAAACAGATCTGTGAATACAGCCTTACATACCTAATTGGTACGTAGATTGCTTAAATGTACTACTGCGCGTGCGTGGTAAATATACACAACTAAGAAGCAGAAGCTTCGTAGGTATGAATACCGGCCCATATCTCCAGAAGGACATTAATACATTAGAGATTGTGCAAATAATGGCAAATAAATTAGTGTATGGTCTGCTAAATTAAACATTTATAGTTTGGAGAAAAGAGGGGAAAAAGAGGATATGATAGAAGATTTCAAATATATTAAAGATTTTATCCAAATATAGCAGGGTACATTATTCAAAGAAGAAGCATTAGAAGATGAGGGCAGCCTTGACAGTGGAGGGCAGCAGGTTTAGTAGTATTTGAGGGAACATTACTTCACTGAAAAATGGATGAGTGGAATAACCTCCTGTGACAGGACCCACAGATATCACTGCTGTCACCAGTCTGTAACAGGCTACTGACCATTGTCCTGCTACGTTGCAGTGGGATACGACATATCCTGTTATAGCTTCTACACCAGGGGTATCTTCTTATAGCCAGTAACTGACTATAAGTGGCTCCTCCCACTGCGCTTTCGAAGATTTTTTTTGCTGCCACTACTAGACTCCTATCATGGGCGCCTAGAACTGCTTCCTCCCGGATATACACTGATTTTGCTGTTGCACGCCCCTTGTCTGGCTGTTGTCACCCTGAACCACTTGCTATGGGTTAGGGCTACTGGGTAGCTTGGCAGAGGTGATAGGACTCTAGGCTTCATTCAGGTCAGCAGAGAAATGGATTAGATTTCAGCTGATCTGTAGGTCACAAGAATACAGCCGATGCAATGCTTGAAGTGAATAGTTGTTTTATTAGCTCTTAAGTGGGTCCTAATAAGGACCTGGACTACTGGCCTAGTGTACCAGTCATATGTCCAGACTTCAGATAAAATACCTTTCAATACAAAACACAGCTTATTTTATACAGTTTTTGGCACACACGCCTAATTGAGGGTAAATAGGGTCTAGGGTCAGTATAGTTTTGAATAAACAAATGGGCAGACTAGATGGGCCATGTGGCTCTTATTTGCCGTCACTTTCTATGTTTCTATGTTTCTAAGGAGGGAACACCGGCCCCCAGCCCCAACTGGTGCCACCACATCCGAAACACAACATACAATATTTGCAGTCAAGAAACTTCTCCCCAGCAGTTAAATTGAATGCAATTGACAACATTTTGCACAAAATTGTGAGCTTTTAAATTAGACAGCTCCTGTACCTTAGAATGAAAAGCTAACGACCATCTACTGTGCTTTCAGGTCAGGATACTGAGCCAGTACAAGCCTTATTAGCATGAGGATTCCTTTGCAAACAATTTGTCACAATGTCCTAGCAATCTATAGACTTCCCAGAAAGTTTTTAACAAAAATAAGGGGAAAAAAGGATCTAGGGCCATTAGCATTTTAAACAAATGGACAGAGTGGATGGACCGCGTGCCTCTTATCTTCCTTCAACTTCTATGTAATATTTTTATGTTACAAGTCTACCATCTACCATCTCCAGTCTATCAATATCAGCTCTGTGCCTCACAAGTCTATCTATTCCAGTCTAACAACATCTTACTTTATACCCAAGGTTAGGATTATTATTTAGGTTTAGAGTCAGAGTAGGATTATTGAATTGCCAGCATTGCAATAATGATAGATGTTGAATTAACAACCCTGTCTGATTGAAGAATATAAGGCCTGATTCAAAGTTAAGAAAGCTTTAGGTTCTTAATAATATGCAACTAGTAGCAAGTCGACTTTCCTGACACGCCTCCGGTTTTCAGTTTCTTAACTGACTTAAGAATGCCATAATACCTTATCTTTAGGTTCGTAGTTGTGTGCGTAGGGCGGCTAATTAAAAATGATTCTGCCTAACAGCACCTAATTTCCTCATTTAAATACCTCCGTCCACCCAATCTTCTTATCTTCCTTCTTAAGTTTTCCCAACACGCCACTTCATTCTTAAGTCGCTACGAACCTAGAAGAAATAGGTTCGCAATGGTGATTCAGAGCCGTCCTGTTGTTAAATCCTAGGTAAATTGTGTACCTTAAGTTACTACGCCTACGCAGTACATACCTTCCTAACGCACCTTAAAAGCCGCATTTTCTTAACTGTGAATCCGGTCCAAAGATCCAAACCCTGACTTTTAAATATTGCTGTCTCATATACTACAACTATTACAGGATCCATGTGTGTTTTGTAAAGAATGATATGACCCCCACACATGCACTAATGTAAATGAACTGGCAACCAGAAAAAAAAAAGCTTACATGAAAAAAGCCCACAGGAAAATTGCTCACGGAAAAACCCTACAGTCATAAATGCCCACAAGAAAAATGCTCACACAGAAAATTGCTCACACAGAAAAATACCCACATAGAAAAAAGCCCACACAGAAAAATGCTCACACAGAAAAATACCCACATGGGAAAATGCTCACACAGAAAAATGTTCACACAGAAAAATACCCACATAGAAAAATGCTCACACAGAAAAATGCTCACACGGAAAAATGCTCACACAGAAAAATACCCACATAGAAAAATGCTCACACAGAAAAATACCCACATAGAAAAATGCTCACACAGAAAATTGAAAAATACCCACATAGAAAAATGCTCACACAGAAAAATGCTCCTGAAGGAGCCCTGTATTGCCTGTACTTCACTCTGTGAAAAGCCACTGCCTCATATAACACGGCATATAACGCAGCATATAATGCGGCATATAACGTGGCAGTGGCTTTTAAAAAAAAAAAGAAAATTTGGGAGGCACGGCTCTCCCGGAGCTCTCCTGGAGCTTGAGAAAAGGGTGTTCTCCCGGGAGTCCGGGAGATCTCCCAAAATTCTGGGAGTCTCCCGGATATTCCCGGGAGAGTTGGCAACCATGCAGTTTCTTAATTTATGCCTTTATTCCTATAAAATTATGTAGTTTTCAGATTAGTGTATTCTATGTATTTGATATAATTTTTATATTTTTAATACATGGTTGTCAATCTCCCTGGTGCTGATTCAGTTTCAGAAGTCATTGCAGTATGATGACAGAATTCAGAAATTGACCAATTTCACTGCATTGAGGACTATGGAGGCAGCCATTTTCATGGAGGCAAAATGTAATCAAAGACTGGCAGTTATCTAAGACAACATGGCTTTAATAATGGAGACAGAAATGAAAAATATACTTTGGTTTCTTGTTAATCAGCTGCAGCGTCACTTATATATTTTCTATAAATGTGAAAAAGCCAGCAGATCTCCTATGCACAGTCTTCACAATAATACTGATTGTATAACAATGAATAAATACTGATGCTGTCATTTTTATTGAGAAATAGTGTTTCTGGCGGTAATAGACACAGCCATGGGTGGAGCTATTCACAGGACACACCCCTTTGGCAGTACAGGAAACACCCCTTTGGTGTTAGACTATAATGAGGTGCTCACATACTTCTTTTCTACATATATTGAGGGTGCAGCAGGGAGAGATCCTCAGTGTCCTATAACAACATAGAATCATCATGATGTAGCCTTGGAACGTTCACCAACAACTACAACAGAGTGTAGTGACAGGGGGTGTGCACTCCCCTCTGTCTCGCATAATTACAGACCCCTGCACGCACGGAAAACGTACAGGGGTCTGAATCCGGTCCCATATTATTAAATAATTGTTGTTTCTATTTTTTTTTCTTCTCAGTAAAGTTTGTTGATTAAAAAAAAAAACTGTTCACTTTTATGTCATGTATTTCCCTTATAAACATTTACACTCTATGGGCTATATTTACAAAGGTCGATTTTGACCAAATCACCCAAACTCCCGGGACTTTGCCTGTGATTTTGAAATCGCTGTATTCACTAAAGGCAAAGTCCCGGGAGTTTAGGCTTTTTCAAAATCGACCAGGCAAACATCACTGCACCAAATTCGTCCAGATGTTTGCCATAAAAAAACAAAATCGCCGTATTCACTAAAGGTTATTTGACTTAATCGCCTTTAGATCGACGGTAATTCGCTGAAAAAAAATTGCCTCGTGTGATTACCAGAAAAACACGTCAATCTATTTAACATGTGTTTTTCTATGTCAATAATCAAAGCGCTACATTGTTGTAAGGCTTAGCCTTGCTGCGCTGATAGAACTACAAGGATCAGCATTGCTGAGCTTTGTAGTACTATCAGCATCAGCATGGTAAGCCATAGAACCATGCAGCGCTGTAACACAAAAAAAAACTGTAAAAAAAAAAACACACATTTAATCACACTAAAAATACATAGAACTCCATTAGATCTGAACATACTATGTCCCATCTAATTAATAAAAAATACAGGTGGCCCCACTGTAAACTAATGTAGGTTTTTACAGTTCTTGTTATATTCAACAAATAATAAACATGATTAAGTACTCACTGTTAAGATGACGTCACCGACATTGGGGACCTCTAGTGACAGCTCTAGTGTCTGTGACCTCATTATTTCTATAAAAGGGTGACCTCTAGTGACGGAAGCGTCACTATCCGCGTTACCTTCAAGCAGGAAGGACCGGGTCTCTTTGAAGACAAGGAGCATCCTCAGCACAGCACTGGAGGACATATTAACAGTGAGTACTTAATAATATTTATTATTTGTTGAATATAACAAGCACTGTAAAAACCTACATTAGTTTACAGTGGGGCCATCTGCATTTTTATTAATTAGATGGGGACATAGTGGGCCTGATTCAGAGATGCGATTGCGAAAAGATCTTAAATATACGCATCTAATGTTAAGATCTTAGCAGGTTCCAGCCCACTGCATAAACAGACACTCCCCTTGCAAACAGCGGTGGATCTTAAACTTAGACCACCATTGACTAGCCCTAACTCTGCGCTGGCAATTGAGATCTTAAGTGCTGTAGTAGCGTATATTTAAGCACACAGAAAAATGCTCACACAGAAAAATACCCACATAGAAAAATGCTCACACAGAAAAATGCTCACACAGAAAAATGCTCACACGGAAAAATGCTCACACAGAAAAATGCTCACACAGAAAAATACCCACATAGAAAAATGCTCACACAGAAATGCTCACACGGAAAAATGCTCACACAGAAAAATGTTCATACAAAAAAATGCTCACATGTAGTAATTCTGCTATGCTATACAGTGGTGTTTCTATAATGAATGCAGGGTGTATAGTGTACACCATGGTACCTACTCTGCATCCAAACTGCTTAACTGGCAGCTGGGACATATCCTGAGCATTCTCCTTGGCTGCTGTTATTGCAGGTTATACATAGGCAGCGCAGCCATAGTAAATACTCTCCCAGCTGCCATTCAAGCAATTTGCAGCATGCTGATTGGTGGATGGCTTTGGGCAATCACCAATCAGAGTGATGGGTGGTCTCATAACCACTGATTGGTAGATGGTTGGAGTCATCCACCAATCACAATGCAGAAAATAGAAATAGATCTGAGGTCTGATCTGGGCTGTCATTTTATGGAGATGTTCTGGGTGGTCTAATCTGGGGTCTGACTGTTAATAAGGAGTTAAAGTGGTTTTGATGTTTAATGGAGAGGTCTGATCTGGGGGGAGGAGTCATATGTCTTTATATTCCTCTTCTGAGTTTATCTTGAGTCTGTTTCTCATAGTTGCCTACTTTTGAAAAATCATTTCAGGGAGAAAAGTAAAAAGCATAGGGGTGGTCCCTGCGTCACCAGGGGGTGGTCCCTGCAGCGCCAGGGGGCGGTCCCTGTGGTGCCAGTGTTTGTGTATGGGTGTCCTGCAAAGTAATCACTTGCACATTTCAATAGTCAAATATTTCTAGTTGGTGGGAGTTTAATACATTTCTATAAATATCTACAAAAGCCTTTGTATGTATTGGAGTGATTTTATGTATTCTCCACACATTCCTCATACTCCCTTGTATTCTACAAACTTTCCCCTACTCCCCATGCATTCTCCAGACTTCCCCTGTATTCTCCAGACTTCCCCATATGCCGCTGTGTATTCTCCAGACTTCCCCATTCGCCCCTGTGTATTCTGCAGACTTCCCCATACTCCCCTGTGTATTCTCCAGACTTTTCTATACGCCCCTGTGTATTTTCCAGACTTTCCCATATGCCCCTGTGTATTCTCCAGACTTCCCCATATGCCCCTGTATATTCTCCAGACTTCCTCATACGCCCCTGTGTATTCTCCAGACTTCCCCTGTAAGCTCGATATGTATGGCCAGCCTCCATGTCTGCCCCTCATTACTATGTCCAGTCTCCATGTCTGCCCCTTATTATTATTATGTCCAGTCTCCATGTTTGCCCCTTGTAATGGCCAGTGCCAGCCTCCATGCCTGCCCCTTTAATGTCAGCCTCCATATCTGCCCTTTTATGCCAGCCTCCTTATCTGACCCTTTGTGCCAGCTTCCATATCTGCCCCTTTGTGCCAGCCTCCATATAGGCCCCTTTGTGCCAGCCTGCATATCTGCCCCTTAGTGCCAGCCTCCATATCTGCCCCTTAGTGCCAGCCTCCATATCTGCCTCTTAGTGCCAGCCTCCTTATCTGACTCTTAGTGCCAGCCTCCATATCTGCCTCTTAGTGCCAGCCTCCATATCTGCCCCTTAGTGCCAGCCTCCATATCTGCCCTTTTGTGCCAGCACATTTTTTCGTTTTCTCCCTTACTTTTGATGCCTTCTGCCTTCCTCCGCGCAGCTCCTATCCGGCTCTCCCTCTCCCCGGCATTTGCTGGCGGTCACGTGATCCTACGGGAGCCCTGTAGGACCAAATCTCTTAACTTGAATGGCAGTGACCGTATAACTTGGGGTCACTGCCATTCTGTATCAGGTTTGGTTCTACAGGGCTCCTGAAGGAGCCCTGTATTGCCTGTACTTCACTCTGTAAAAAGCCACTGCCGCATATAACACGGCATATAACGTGGCATATAACGCGGCATATAATGTAGCATATAACGCGGCATATAACACGGCATATAATGCGGCATATAACGTGGCAGTGGCTTTAAAAAAAAAAAAGAAGAAAATTTGGGAGGCACGGCTCTCCCGGAGCTTGAGAAAAGGGTGTTCTCCCGGGAGTCCAGGAGATCTCCCAAAATTCTGGAAGTCTCCCGGACATTCCGGGAGAGTTGACAACCATGCAGTTTCTTAATTAATGCCTTTATTCCTATAAAATTATGTAGTTTTTAGATTAGTGTATTCTATGTATTTGATATAATGTTTATATTTTTAATACATGGTTGTCAATCTCCCTGATGCTGATTCAGTATCAGAAGTCATTGCAGTATGATGACAGAATTCAGAAATTGACCAATTTCACTGCATTGAGGCCTATGGAGGTAGCCATTTTCATGGAGGCAAAATGTAATCAAAGTAAAAAAGAAATTTATAGTCCCCAATAAATTTAACCAAAGTCAAACAGGGCGCTTTCTCCTCTTGCAAATACTGGATGTAAATAACTTTCCTTTCTTTTGCACTTTTTCAAATTTGCCTCAATCACCAGATTCGAATCATAGGTTCATACAAAGAAAAATAGAAAAAAACGGAATAAAAAAATGTACAATTTATGTTCTGACACTATTTAAAACCACAAGATTTTCACCTTAAATAACATAGACAACATGGAAATGACCACTAGAGGTCAGCGTACCCTGTATTGCAGAGGATCAAGATGTTTAAACAGCGCTGTACGGAACCTCAGCTCAAACAGGAGACGCAGAATCCCATCAGTCAACGACAGACATGTAAGTATAAAAAAAAGCTCCCCTAGTAACCACCGACGCGTTTCAGCTCTATTCCACAGCCTTTATCAAGGTCAGACAGTGTCAGAAAATAAATTGTACATTTTTTTAATTCCCTATTTTTCTATTTTTCTTTGTATGAACCTAGGATTCGAATCTGGTGATTGAGGCAAATTTGAGAAAGTGCAAAAGAAAGAAAAGTTATTTACATCCAGTTTTTGCAAGAGGAGAAAGCGCCCTGTTTGACTTTGGTTAAATTTATTGGGGACTATAAATTTCTTTTTTACATTGTCTATTTGACTGGAGGTGGTCCAGTCTTTCGTGTAGTTCCCTAGCGATACTTCTCATGCGCAGGGAGAAAGTCCAATTGTTTTCTTATATACAAAATGTAATCAAAGACTGGCAGTTATCTAAGACAACATGGCTTTAATAATGGAGACAGAAATGAAAAATATACTTTGGTTTCTTGTTAATCAGCTGCAGCGTCACTTATGTATTTTCTATAAATGTGAAAAAGCCAGCAGATCTCCTATGCACAGTCTTCACAATAATACTGATTGTATAACAACGAATAAATACTGATGCTGTCGAAGACCGCATATACGCAATCTACGTATCGAAACGATACGCAGATTACGTACAATAGCTACTACGCATGCGCAGTAGCTATCGTTCAATGAATTACGTCCGTCTGTGGAAGACGGCCGTAGTTCTGGATCCGGTCCTATATGTGGGCTTTTTTCTGTGTGGGCATTTTTCCTTGTGAGCTTTTTTCTATGTGGGTATTTTTCTGTGTGAGCATTTTTCTTGTGGGCATTTATGATAGTGGAGTTTTTTCCATGAGCAATTTTCCTGTGAGCTTTTTTCATAGAACCAAATGAACCCATATACTCTAAAGTTACATGAGGTCACAAGATTCCCTCTTACTCTCCACACACATGTGGTGCCCCTGAGAGATGGTGGGGGAGGGGTGCACAGGTCTCATGCTCTATTTACAAGGACAGGTTAGCGCGTGGGACGTTTCTAGGCAATGGTCAGCTGGTGAGATTTGAAATGAGGACCTGTTTCTAGAAGCTTCTGGGAGGAAGTTTCTGAGGTGCATTTGACTGTTGGGAGTTCAGTTGGTGACAGCAGTTGGCAGGAGAGGAAGTGACAACATGGCTGATTGAGTAAAGTGACAGTGGTGTGAGGAGAAAGAGAGACATCGAAACAGACACTGAAGAGAGTGACATTGGTCAGAAGAGAAGACACAGCAGAGCAGTTTGAGAGATATTGGTGGTGTCGAACTGAAAGAAGAGAGCGTCGGTGATTAGGGAAGCAGAGGCGTCGTCATAGCAGATAGTGATTACAGACCTGACAATGAAACGGATAGTGGAGAGTGCCAGCAGGGGTGAGAGCAGACGAAACAGTGAAGCAGACAGAGAGTTTAACATCAGAGTTGGGGAGACGGGAGTGAAACAAGATAAGTTTTTGTGCCAACTAAAGCATTACTAAAATATATTTAGTTATTTATTAATTAAAAATACAAATATTTATTTCATTAAACGCTGGTATTAAGTGTTTCTGAGTTTTCATACGTTGCTTACACATCTCTGCAATCCACCATACCATCATAAACCTGTAACCCATACCACCCGGTTGTCACATATGACGTCACAAACAGGATGCAGAGTCCAATGTGGAGCAAGTGAGAAAACTCAGAACAAGTATATCAATTGAACGTTCATCTTCTTCAATGACAACCATTTTGTGAAGATATTGTAGATATGAGGTGGAGAAACAGACAGCGAAAAATTGATAATTGGTGGGAACCACCTCAAAATTGCAGAAGAAGACCCACTGATCGCTTTGATGCACAAGGCTGTCCCATCTGCCGGAGGTGTCAGGAAACAGGACATATTGAACGTTATTGTCTCAGGCTCCTTCGATCGGTAGAGAAGCAAGAGCCACTCAGAACATATGGCTACCGTGGCGGAGAAGAAGGTCATCGCAACCAAGGTTTTAGGCACTGTCCAATTGTTTCATGTGTGTAAGGGATACGAATTTATTAACAGGAATGACACCAAGGGAGACGTGTTTGTACATCAGACCGCCATAAAAAAGAATAATCCAAGGAAATATCTTTGCAGTGTGGGAGATGGAGAGGTGGTAGAGTTTGATGTAGTGGAAGGATGGAAGGGTACTGAAGCAGCTAATGTCACTGGTCCTGGAGGTGTTTCAGTTCAAGGCAGCAAGTATGCATTAGATCATTCTTACTATTGGTATTATCCACCATACTCTTTAAAGCGACCATATGTGCATAGACTACAGCATTGCAACGCCCCAGTACAGGATGAAGTAGAGAAGGAAACAGATAACCAAGGTGTAAGAGGTCAAAACAAACCAGTGCATCAGCACACGTATAGTGTAAATCTGAAACCAGAAAGAGAGTGCGTTTTGCAGATGCATTAGAATTAGAGCTGGAATCTGAGGAGATGCCTTTTCAATATAAGCATTCTGTGCAAGATCAATGGAAAATTTGTGGTGAACTGAAAACCTGTGCTATACCATTGGATGTAGGAAATTTGGTTCGGAAACAAGATAACCATAGATATAATAGACTTGGTTCTCCTTGGAAGTCTGACTTGTTTCAAATTCTCAATGAATCCCATCTAGAAGATACAATTTGTCAAATTGGAAAAGAAAATGGGGAATCTTCAGAGATGTTGAGAATAAAGAATATCCATCAGTTGAAATTGAGTGTAGCTAAAGTAATGTTGGGAAATCCCATTGAGCATGTTCTGGCCAATTGTAGCACCTTCGAAAATTCCCGAGCCAATAACACGCTTAGAGTTGATTGATCGAAATTTAGAAATAGATGGACTCTCAAAATTCCCTCCCTTGAGAAGTTCAGAAAGAAGCACAAAGGGAGTTCCTCCGCTTAGGTGTAGAACCTAATATGTCTGATACCTCAGTCAAAATGTTAGTATTTTCTGAAAATGGTTCAAAAGTTGGTCAACTAAAGACTAATGCAAAACAATAGGTTTGCAGAAAAAATGTTTTGATATAATTTTTATTGCATATGAAATGTGTATGTTTTTGATCCTAAAATGTAATGTTTCGTGTGATGAAACTAAGCGTGAGGACACGCATCATTACAGCATGGAGGAATGTGGTGCCCCTGAGAGATGGTGGGAGAGGGGTGCACAGGTCTTGTGCTTTGTTTACAAACACAGGTTAGTGCGTGGGACGTTGCTAGGCAACGGTCAGCTGGTGAGATGTGAAATGAGGAGCTGTCTCTAGAAGCTTCTGGGGGGAAGTTTCTGAGGTGATTTTGACTGTTGGGAGTGTAGTTGGTGACAGCAGTTGGCAGGAGAGGAAGTAACAACAGGGCTGATTGAGTAAAGTGACAGTGGTGTGAGGCGAAAGACAGACATCGAAACAGAGACTAAAGAGAGTGACATTGGTCAGAAAAGAAGAGACAGCAGAGCAGTTTGAGAGATATAGGTGGTGTTGTGACTGAAAGCAGAGAGCGTCGGTGATTAGGAAAGCAGAGGTGTCATTGTAGCAGATAGTAATTACAGACCTGACAACGATAGTGGAGTGTACCAGCAGGTGTGAGAGCAGACAAAACAGTGAAGCAGTCAGAGAGTTTAACATCAGAGTTGGTGAGCTGCAGAGACAGAGGAGAGAATCAGTGGTGGTGAGGTGTAATTTCAGTGGTGAGCTGAGCAGACAGGAGTGAGACGGAGGAGAGAATCGGTGGTGGTGGTGTGGTGTAATATCGGTGGTGAGCTGAAGAGACGGGAGTAAGACAGAGGAGAGAATCGGTGGTGGTGGTGAGGTGAAATACTGTTGGAGATCGGAGGAGATGGAGAAGAGAATCGGTGGTGGTGGTGAGGTGAAATACTGTTGGAGATCGGAGGAGACAGAGGAAGGAATCATTGGTGGTGAGAGATATTATCGGTGGGAAGCTGAAGGGTGATAGCGGTTTGTACAGGGAGGAGATATCGGTGGCAGCAGCAAAAAGTGTAACATTGGAGTCAGGGAGAGCTGTTGAGAAAACTACAGAGACTTTTAAGGAGGACATTGGAGAGAGCGGAGAAGAGAGAGAGAGAGAGAGAAAGAAAGGGGTGTAAGAGACGGCGGAGATAATACGAGTTGTTTGCGTGAAAGGAATTGAACTGTTTTAACTTAAATATATGGATGTTCTCTGTATTTTATTAGTATGTTGTCACTCACTAATATCCATATGATAGAATTAATTTAATTGTTTATTGACTATAGAGAAATTCTTTTAGAAATAACTTTATTGGTAATCTTTGTAATAAGTAACCAATGAATTGAAGTGTTGTGCTGAAGGAGGGAGAGTAGATTAGGGGTATCCAGTGGGAAATGAACTGTGAATATGAATAACTTTTACATGGTTAATGAATTGTACGGTGAAACTGTAAATTGCTTTCTGATCATTTAAAATGAGCTTTCACCTCTTTTATATGCTCTATTTATGAATAAGAACAACATTGTTTTTGTGACAAACTGCTTTATTGTGTGGAACAAGATACGTTTTCTGCCAATCTAAAGCATTAATAAAATATATTTATTTATTTATTTATTAATTAAACCGAAATATTTATTTCATTAAACACTGGTACAAAGTGTTTCTGAGTTTCCTTATGTTGCTTACACCATACCGTCATAAACCTGTAACCCATACCACCCGGTTGCCACACACAGACACTCTCCTCCTATCACCTCCACACAATGGTTTGAAAGAAGATTATTCTCTTAGATCATGTATTATGGTGCCTCACAGATCATGGTGATACACAAATAAATGATGACAGTGATCTTTCTATGTCATTAATGATATTAACATTAGAGGAGAAGTAAAGTAGATCCTGACTGGCTGAATAAAAATAACAATATTTATAAATAATTAGCAAAGTGACACATTTCTCATATAATAAAGATCTGTAACATTTCTTTTACCATTCTGACCCTGACACCTTTCTGTTACTCTCCGCATCTGTCACTGCTGGGATTTCCCTCCTCGGGGACTGGCTGCGTCTTGTCACTGTGACTATAAATATATGGAGGGGATATATGTGTGATAGATGCGGCTGCAGAGATCCCGTACACCAGGTACAGTATAGAGGTGACCAATACACTGCATTATATGTGTGATAGATACGACTGCAGAGATCCCGTACACCAGGTACAGTACAGAGGTTACCCATACACTGCATTATATTATATGTGGATGCGACTGCAGAGATCCCGTACACCAGGTACAGTACAGAGGTTACCCATACACTGCATTATATGTGTGATAGATACGACTGCAGAGATCCCATACACCAGGTACAGTACAGAGGTTACCCATACACTGCATTATATGTGTGATAGATGCTGCTGCAGAGATCCCATACACCAGGTACAGTACAGAGGTTACCCATACCCTGCATTATATGTGTGATAGATGCAGCTGCAGAGATCCCGTACACCAGGTACAGTACAGAGGTTACCCATACACTGCATTTTATGTGTGATAGATACGGCTGCAGAGATCCCATACAACAGGTACAGTACAGAGGTTCCTCATACACTGCATTGTATAGGGTGTCAGACCACTCAGGCACATTCAGCATTAGAAGCACAGTCATGATGTATTGGGATGGGGGAAGGGCTGTATAGTTATAGACTTTTTTGTGGTTTTTAATTTTCAAAAATAAAAGTTCTTTAATTTCCCGAGGGTGACTGTGATATAGAGATAACCAGCTGATTTTTGCAAGCGGGGATTAGAGAGATGATAGTTTTGGAGTTTAAAAAAAAAAAAATATGTGTGGCCATTCTACATATCAATCAGAAAACTAAATCAGAAATAAGAAAAGGGGGTCTATACTTGGCAGTTTATTGGGATCCGTGTAAGTCTGTATGACTATGGGGCTGATTCAGAGTTTGGATGTAAGGGTAAAAAAGGTACAAGTGTACAGTTTGGCTAAACCATTTTTCATAGTAAGAGGTGTTCATTTAAAATCTTTTGCATGCATGGAAAATACATTACTTTTACACATAGAATTCACATATTGCATATCTTTATGTTTGTTCTATAAAATAGAGTTGAGCTGACAAACTTCACCTTAATTCTAAATCTGGTTTCACAATGTAAATTTGCCTATCCCTTGCAATTCATCATGGTATTGCTCAGGTCTACACTTGCACCTAAAAAAGGTGTAAGAGCATCTCTGAATCAGGCCCTAAAAGTCATGCTCACTCATCATTGGCCTGCCAGCTAATGATAATTAAGTTCACTGTAGTATCAGAAAACTGATAAGTCTGTATGATTATTTCAGGCCTACAAACTGCAAGTCTAAATTTATTTGTTAATAGGTTTTTTTTAAATACCACCATCAAATTACACAGAAAATTTTACAAATTATATTATACATTATACATTCACATTTCACATAATTTTTTTAATATACATTTTTATTGAAGCATAAGAATAACAATACACATAATAGCAGCAATGTCAGCCAAATGTATAAAAAGATCAATACAAAGTCCAACTCAATAATCATTAACAGAATCTAGTCTATCAATGCAAATATATATAAACGTTAGCAAGGTCAAATGTTAAAAACAGGGTTCTAAGAGGTAAAAGGGTCACAGCCTCCAGCAATTTCACTATCAAGAAATGGGTAGGCCACATACACAAATCATCCCTACTGTCTCACAAACACACGATAATCGATTCACCTCGCTAGAAGTTTAACCAGTAGTTAATTATCTATCTGCCATATAATCAGGGGGTCATGAAAGTGTGTCCTGGTGGCATACTATGTAGTACATTGGAAGCATGACCAAATTTGGTGTTTTACATTGTCCGAGAGTATACCAATAAAACTTTCCTGTATGTCGAAAAAAGATTTGACCTGTGTCTCTTTTTGCGAAACCGATTCCAGCCAGTCCATGCGGAAGATATAGTACAGTTTTTCTCTAAACAGAGACATAGGAGGTGACGAACCATGGATCCAGACCTGAAGAATGCTTTTCCTTGCCGCAGCTGAAACTGCTAGAAGTAGTTTCCTACATCCACCCTCCACCCTGAATCTTGAAGGAAGAATTCCAAAAATTGCCCACTCAGGTGTTAAGGGGAACGGGTCTACCAAAAATTCAATTGAAAACCTCCAGACCTGGATCCAAAATCGTTTGATTGGTTGGCGATCCCAAAAGCAATGACGTAAATCATCCATAGGAGTTCCACATTTTAGACAATGATGATTTAAAGACAAACCGATTTGGGCGCTTCTTGAAGGGGAAATGTATGCTCTATGGAATATATTGAGGAACATTTGTAAATACATAACTGCCAGAAACAGTTTAGCCGACTTAGATACATTTTTCAACAATATATTTGTGGTAAGTGAGGGGAAGTCTTGCATCCATTTAGCCAGACCAGCAGAAGATACTTCACGGTCATAAAATATATGTAAAAAATTGTAATGTTGAGAGATGGCCTTATATTTCGGGGGATCCGAAAACAACAGTTTATCTAACAAGTTTTTCCAGTCTGAGGGTGAAAACCGATGGATGACACTACCAATATAATGCTAGTATCACAATCCACAAGAGATATTACTGAACGTATCCCCTCTTTTTTCCAAGATGAAAAAGGGTATCCAGCCATGCAGTCCTGAAAGTTTGGGTTGCCTATAAAAGATAGGTAGATAGAAAAGTAAGGGTTAAGTGAGAAACGATGGGGCAAGAGAAACCATAGCTTACGGGTGGTCATAAGGAGAGGGTTATCCCGTACATCATCCGGAACCTCCTGGTCATGTAGGTGGAAAAACGCAGAGAGGGAAAGACCCTGTAAGAAATTGAGTTCCAGATGGGTATTGGTGTATATGGATTTATCCTGCAGCCAATCTCGGAAATGCACATTTCACGTTATACAGATACTGGGCTGGATCCAGACCTTGTTAAGTGCTTCAGCTTAGTTACTCTTGGGCTAAACCATGTTGATTTCAGGGGAGTCATATTTCATCTGTTGCAAACAGTATTAGAGTTGAGAGAGATGATGTTTCCTATCCCAAGTCTAAATAACAGTGTGATAGTAACGCTGGTCAGTATCTGTGTGCAGTAAGCAATTCAAAGATATATCCCTGCATGGAAAGAATACAATTAACTTGACTCCCCCTGACTGTTATTTAGACTTGTACTAGGAGACATCGCCTCTCATCTCTAATACTATTATATTATTATTATTATATTATTACACAGATACTGACCAGCGTTACTATTACACTGTTATTTATACTTGTACTAGGAGACATCACCTCTTATCTCTAATACTGTTATATTATTATATTATTATACAGATACTGACCAGTGTTACTATTACACTGTTATTTATATTTGTACTAGGCGACAGGAGGGGAGAAAAGGCTTACTGGACATACAAGGAGGGGGCAGAAGGCTGGATGAACACACACAAAGAGGTGGAGTTTGGATGGCTGTAGAGACACACAAGAAGGGGCAGCAGTGTGATGATAAAGGGGAAACATTGTGATGATGAAGGGGCAACAGTGTGATGAAGGGGCAACAGTATGATGAAGGGGCAGCAGTATGATGAAGGGGCAGCAGTATGATGAAGGGGCAGCAGTATGTGAAGGGGCAGCAGTATGATGAAGGGGCAGCAGTATGATTTGGGAAGGCACAATGAGATAATTTATATGTTGAAATGTTTGTGTGGGGCCTCGCTGAGAACAGTAATATTTCAAAAGAGCAGTTTTCCAATTCTGAATTGCTCTTGCCTCAGAGAGCACCGAACACAGTGCTCTGAATAGCAAGTATAAAATCTAATCCCAGCCTTTTCCCTTATTCTTACCTTCCCCTTCCATGATCCTAACCTGAACCTTCCCTTCCCCGCAGTCTGACCCTTACCCTTCCTTCCCTGCAGCCTAATCCTAACCCTCCCTTCCTCGCAGTCTCACCCTAACCCTCCCTTCCCCACAGTCTGACCCTAACCCTTCCTTTCCCGCAGTCTAACCCTAACTCCTCCTTCCCGCAGCCTATCTGTAACCCTCCCTTCCCCGCAGTCTGACCCTAACTAACCCTTTCTTCCCCGCAGGCTAACCCTAACCCTCCCTTCCCCACAGTCTGACCCTAACCATCCATTCCCTGCAGTATGACCCTAACCCTTCCTTCCCCGCAGTTTAACCTTTCCCCGCAGCCTAACCCTAACCCTTCCTTCCCTGTAGTCGGACCATAACCCTCCCATTCCTGCAGTCTGACCCTAACCCTCTCCTTCCTGCTGCCTAACCCTAAACCTCCCTTTTCTACAGCCTAACCTCAAGACTCTCCTCCCTGAAGCCTGACCATAATTTTCTCATCCCTGCAGCCTAAAACTAGACTCCCTTCCCTGCAGCCAGACCCTAACCCTTTCTTCCCCAGAGCCTAACCCTAAAGTACCTGGAAAGGTTACTCACCTCTGCGGGGTGTCTGTGGCGGGCGATGGATGCGACGGGTCTGGCGGGCAGTGGTTCCGTTAAAGAATAGGTAAGTATGCTGATGTAGAACCAGACATTCAAGGCCAAGTAAAGCCTATAAGGCAGCTTGGTGGGAGCAGAGGGTATGTGACGCTAACATCATGAAATGCTAGCTTACTGTATACTGTGCATATGTGGAATGTAGAAATTAGTTCGATAAGTACCAATTAACTTGCTTAAAACATGATTATAACCTAATAAGGTAGGGAGTTCCGGCTTTATTGTTGTCGGGGTATAAAAGACTTGGCACAAAGTCAGCTCGCAGCATTCACTTGGGACTGATCTGGCTTAGAGCAGGAGTGATCTGGGCTATGAACGTAACTGATCTGACTGAGTGCAGGAGTGACCCAGGCTCAGTACATAACTGACCTGACTAAGTGCAGGAGTGACCCAGACTCAGTACATAACTGATCTGACTGAGTGCAGGAGTGACCCAGGCTCAGTACATAACTGATCTGACTGAGTGCAGGAGTGACTCAGGCTCAGTACATAACTGACCTGACTGAGTGCAGGAGTGACCCAGGCTCAGTACATAACTGACCTGACTGAGTGCAGAAGTGACTCAGGCTCAGTACATAACTGATCTGACTGAGTGCAGGAGTGACCCAGGCTCAGTACATAACTGACCTGACTAAGTGCAAAAGTGACCCGGGCTTTGTACATAACCGACCTGACTGAGCGCAGAAGTGCCCGCTGACATTTGCCAGCTGGACAACAATGGAGATAGGGGCCCCTGGAAAACCTGTTGATCATTATCAAGTTATGCCTACCAGCTGAAGCTAAGTATTATTCATGTATTTTGCTTAATTCTTTATTAAATACTATAATTGATTAAGAATTGTCTTGTATGGAGTCATTTAACTCTGGGTATTTACCGAACCTTAAATTCCAAGAACCTTAATTGGTGTCAGAAGTGGGATAATATCACCAGCATATCTTAAAAGTTGAAAATTTAAAGAGAACATTATCAGAGGCTCATAATAATGACAGACAACGACTGTTTGGATGGTTAAACCCAATGAATTGGTTTTCAGAGTGGAACAGGTGGATAGTAGGAATATTGCAATTCCTACTATATTCATTGGTGTAGATCCAGAACTCCGCTTCTAATCTGTTTCCTAGTGGAGCGTATTTTCGCGTGCGTACCTTCTAAGCACTCCCCTAGGCACCCCTTGAATGTACATACTTTGACCGCTTTCCGCTTTTCAAACCCTAGCTTAACTTTTGGCAGCATATCCGCTCACGTCCTCACACATACGTAAAGCCACTACAGAATTACGCCGCTAAGCACGCCCATACTGTGCGATTTAATTGCAAACCCCTGCATACATAGCGTAATTTAAGCGTACTAATGTCTAACATAAAATTGGCAGGCCCCCTCGAACAAATTTTCACAACGTGAAAGGACCATACACTCAGAGTTACGTGCCTATTCGGATGAGACTCATTATTTGTTAAATACTAGAGTTGCTTAAGAATTGTCTTGTATGGTGTCATTTAACGCTGGGTATTTACTGAACCTTATGTTCCACCGGGAACAGTGCTGAACTCAGTACTAAAGGAATATACATTGATCTCTATTTATAGATGTTATCTCTGTAGTGTGTACAAATGTTTGATAATAATAAAAAATACAAAAAATATTATATTGTCAAATGTATTTTTTGCTATTAAACAGGTTCGTTAATCTAATATTACCCAAGTTTGATGGAAAAAGGAAGATGGGACAGACATTCAATGTCAGCACCAGTTTGGTCCTCTTGGGACTTGAAGAAATGGAGAAATTCAGATATTTTTATGGTTCCCTTTCCATTCTTACATATTTATTTATTATGTTTTTGAGTATTATTATTATAATTATAGTTCTGACAGATAAAAGTCTACATGAACCGATGTACATTCTCATAAGTAAACTCCTAATCAATGGAATTTTCGGGAGTTCCTCACTTTTTCCCAAGTTGATAGTTGACCTGTTGACCTCATCTAAAACCATCTCTCATTCAAGCTGTGTGACTCAAGCCTTTGGCATTACATTTTTTGCTTGCATTGAAATGACTACTTTTATCATTATGGCCTATGACCGTTACCTGGCCGTCTGTCACCCTCTGCACTATGTCACCTTGATGACCAACCAGACTCTTCTGAAGTTCATCATAGGATCTTTGGTGGTCACTTTCATAGTTGTCCTGGTTTGTATCCTGCTAACATGGATACTTCCACTGTGTGGGAGTACATTAAACAATATATATTGTGATAATATGTCCCTTGTTATTCTCTCATGCTCAGACGCTTCTCTTAGCAAAATCTATTCCACCACGGTGGTTTCCATCTACTTAATTGTCACCATATCGGTCACTGCTTTATCCTACCTGAAGATACTTGTTGTCTGTCTAAACATTTCCAAAGTGTCCCAACAGAAAGCCGTCCACACCTTGGTGACTCATTTGCTCAACTTTTCTGTCTTTTTAATAGCATTTCTCTTTATTGTAATCAGGTACAGACTGGCTAATGTCACCCTCCCCATCATGGTCCATGTTGTGCTCTTGTCACCCTCCCCATCATGGTCCATGTTGTGCTCTCTGTTACGGGTCTAGTTTTTCCACCACTCTTAAATCCCCTCATCTACGGCATCCGGACTCAGGCCCTAAGAATCAAAGTCATTCATCATTTCCAGAAGATCCGATCAGATTTACCAAACTGGGTTAAAATGCAGCTCTGAATTTTCCACTTATCAGGTATAGGTGCGGATCAGTAGATGTGCAACATTATCTGCAAGAAATCATTCTTAATTATATTTAAATGATTAAATAATTGCTGCTATCCTAAGGATCAGAAAAGCATGCATTAAATAAATATATACAGTATATCTTATATATAGTCTTGGCTGAGTGTTTATAACCCCATTCTCCTATAATATCCTGTAAGTGTTATCAGGCCAGGTTCACGGTTAAGAAGGGAGATAAGAACGATTAGGTTCCTAATTATACACATGGCCACTCCCATAACACAACCTCGTTTTTACTGTTCATAAGTGACTTAAGAATGCCAAAGGCTGACTTATCTTCCCGTGTGTATGTATCTTCTTAAGTTGCTAGAGAACAAACATACTTAGCAAGCCGCGTCCTTTCTGCCCCATTTAAATGCCTCCCCACACCCACTATTTTTACCTTTCTTCTTAACTTTTCCTAGCATGCCCCTTCCTACTCTTCTCATTGCGAACAGCTGAGAGAATCTCTGTTAATGGATCAACGTTCTTAAACCCCACGTAGATTGCGTAAAATTAGGTAACACGCATGTACAGTTTAACCATTCTTAAAAATACACACCAAAATAGCAGCAACTTCTTAACCGTGAATCTGGTCATGTGTATCCTATTCCTAGTGTTTCCCTCTTCTACTGCACTTTCTGCAATTACCAATTATATGGTTAATGACTGGTTAATGTAACAGTGCTGGGACACCTTCTCTTGTATCTATGAGATTTCCCCATACCTTTCTAGCTCCTGCTCGAGATGACCTTATAAATTGATTTACGTAACCACCATCTTGTGTGTGTGTGTCTGTCTGGGATAGCAGCTGAGAGGCTGTTCCAGAGTAGCTGTTTTGGAGACTTGGGGACCTCTGTGGTGAGTATTTGCTATGACCCAAAGTTGGGACTCTGATGGAATTAGAGTTAGGAGGTATAGATTAATGGTGAAAGTGGAAACGTATGGCGTAACCCCATATACTCCATCACTTCGAGCCCTGATATAGATATAGATACACTTTGCTCAGCAATATTTGTCTATTCTCTGCTTATAATATGTTTTATGTATAAAGCAATTTTTGTTCATACAAGTATTGTACACATTTTTTATTATAGTAATTCTGCATTAGTACATTGCAATTTTTTCCCCTTCATACCATGCTACACACCTTTTGTCACCTAAATAAATAAACAGGAATATATAATATTCATCCTGGATTTTATGCTTTACAGTAAATCTTTTCTTTCTTAATTGAATAATTTTGTCTTTTGAAAGACATTTGTCCATATGTCACTTGCTGCACATTGATACTAAACCTTAACGTTATAAAGTTCTTCTGTGGATCTAGTGCAGATTTTGAAAGTGGAGGTGTTGCCCATAGCAACCAATCAAATTCTAGCTCTTACTTTTTTAAACGTACCACCGATGCTCAGCAATAGACACTCCCCTTGCTCGTACCTAGTTTGGCATCCATGCGCTTGGCAAACCCTACCCTAACTTTTGTGTTTGTTCCCGCGGCCGTCCGTACGTTTATTGTGTATTAACGACGCTTAGCACGCCCATACTGTATAATTTAAATGTCTCCCCCGCCTATATTCCTTAACTCCAGCGTCCATACAAACTACATACTATAAACACGCCCCTTCGCCGGTAAAAACGCAAAGTATACGGATGCCCGAATCGCTGCTACGGAAATCATTGTTCTACTACTGGAAGTTGTCACCAGGCGCATGCACGGTGCTTTTTTTTCTGCCACTTTTACGCTTACGATCAGCGTTAGTTTGCAAGCGTGCGTTGTTCTGGATCAGGCCCAATATGTTTCTTGTTATTTTGTCCTGCACAGATGCTTCTATCAGTAAAATCTATTCTGCAGCTCTGGTGGCCATCTACTTAATTGCCACCATTTCAGTCTCTGTTGTCTCCTGCTTGAGGATATCTGTCATCTGCTTCTGAATCTCGTCAGAAAACCGCCCATACCTCGGTAACCCATTTGCTCATATATTCTGTCCTGTTAATAGTAGCTTCATTTGTTGTAATCAGGTACTGTCTGGGTAATGTTTCCCTTCCCCATCAATGTCCACGTTCTCCTCTCTGTTGCTGGTCTAGTTTTTCCACCACTCTTCAATGTGTTGGTTTACGGCATCCGAACTCAGGGACTGAGTCAGAAAAATCAGATTCTAAACAAAATGGATTAAACTGCAGGCGTGAATTTTCCTCATGGAAATCAATATGTGATTAGCGTTATCTGCTGCAAACCCTTATCAAAGATCGATAAAAATATTAATCATCTAAGACATTATACCTATATGTGCTATGGAAATGACGTTCAGATTATGTGCAACCTAACTTCAGTTGCGTCTAGTGAATCCATGTGCAGGGGGTTACCTTCCAGAGGAATAGTTAAGGTATAATTTAAATGCATAACACCACCCACCATGTGTATCTCCCCGGCCCTAATGCGGAATTTAGTATCAATAGTCAGCTGCCGAATGTATGTAGCGCACGGAGGTCAGTTGTTCCCCGTACAGGAAGAATAGGTCCACAATCACTTCCAGATTATTCTCTACCAATCTTACGGTGTTTCACAGATCATGCTGATACACTAATAAATAGTGACAAGGGGCCAGATCCAGACTAAAGGTCGTTTTACGTGTGCAAGCGTACCCTACCAAGCGTACCCTACCTTAACTTTTCCATATGTATCTCTGTGCGTACATATCACCTTGTCGCACATAACTGCCTCACCCCGCCCACACTGTATGATATAAATGCCTCCCTCCGCCCACAATGCGTATATTCGGGTTGCGTAGGGATGACACGCCCTTTCGTACAGAGTTACATATGAGCAGAGTTACGATGTGTAACATCTGCAGCACGTATGCACAGTGTGCTACCATAGCCAGATTTAGGTATGCCGAGTGTGTAAATCACTGTCATTATTAAGTCTGGATTTGGCCCAATCATATTAACATGAGAAGAGAATTAGAGCAGCTCCTGCCTGGCTGTAACGATTTATTTTTCCATTCTGCCCCTGACACCTTTCTGTTACTCTCGGCATCTGTCACTGCTGGGATTTCCCTCCTCGGGGACTGGCTGAGTCCTGTCACTGTGACTATAAATATATGGAGGGGATACATGTGTGATAGACGCGGCTGCAGAGATCCCGTACACCAGGTACAGTACAGAGGTTACCCATACACTGCATTATATGTGTGATAGATGCGGCTGCAGAGATCCCGTACACCATGTACAGTATAGAGGTTACCCATACACTGCATTATATGTGTGATAGATGTGGCTGCAGAGATCCCGTACACCAGGTACAGTACAGAGGTTACCCATACACTGCATTATATGTGTGATAGATGCGGCTGCAGAGATCCCGTACACCAGGTACAGTATAGAGGTGACCAATACACTGCATTATATGTGTGATAGATGCGGCTGCAGAGATCCCGTACACCAGGTACAGTATAGAGGTTACCCAT
>WWET01004232.1:14875-27319 GCA_011038615.1 Limnodynastes dumerilii
ATTACATAAAATATTTATTGTATAGTGTTATTACATAAAATATTTATAGTATAGTGTTAGCGGTATTAGAAGATTACAGATGCCTAGCAATTGTAGCTTGGATAAATCTTATTTCCTACTAAAATTACAATTTCAGACATATACCTGAGTAATTTATTTAACAGAAGTATCCTATTATAATCTATAATCCTATTCCTTTTACTAATAGTACAGGCCTTTTCAATCACAAATGGGAACGAGCTGTTACTTCCTAACCATTGTATAAACATAGCCACTTGTCAAAAACATAATCCGTGAAGAAAACATTCATTATCAATAAAATACAATGATGGTGCTTAAATAAATGGCAAAGGTAAAATTAAATCATTCGTGTCCATGTTTTTCAGTTTATGTTGTGGCTAAAAGACAAAATAATAAGCTAAAGTAAAGACTGATTAGGCATTTGGAATATATTACTGTTATTCATAATAGAATATGTGTAAAAAAATCATGTTTTAATCTATCATTTTCTATACATTCAGACATATACAGTGTAGTAAACGTGTATTCTGGAAAATGGTCAGGAAAAGCAGGGAGGGGTAGTCTTTAGCAGCCTCTCCCGGGGTATAGGAAGGACTCATTCAAAGGCTGAGGTACAACAAAGGTGAATGTACCTATTCATTCACTACCCTCTTTTTTTACATATACATATAAAGGTTTGTGCAATTGGTACCCACCTTTCTGTTTTAGTGATGGAGGGATACAGGATGCTGAGAGCAGCTCCTTCACTGCAGCTACACCAAACACACACACACAGACACACACACCCTGCAACAAAGAGAAATGGGGGAGGAGAGACTGGAAGAAAGAGGAGGATGGTGAAAAGCGGGTAAATGACTAAATGTGCTCATGCAAACAAGACTGGTTATTGAGAGGGGACAGTGGAAAAAGGGTGGAGCATTAGATTGAACTGTGTGTAATGATAGGACAATGTCTGCAAATATATTGTAATTGAAGGCTAATCACAGATAATAAACAGCAATATTACTGTGTATTATACTGACCATTAATAAATATAAAACCATCAGAAAGCAGAGATATTTGATTTTTATGTATTACAGACCTTACTTGTATGAGATTTTATCAGCAATATCGAAGCACATATCATTTAGAAAAATAGCAACCATTAGCATTTCTGTCAATTAAAGCTCCTAAATGAATACTTATATATCAATGATCAATTTATTGCTGTTCACATTACAAAACATTTCCTCCCTTTGACACTGGTATGGTGGTTTATTTCTAAATGTTAGTTCAGTCATTATGTTTTAGCTGAGATCATGCCAATCTACTCAGATTTCCAATATCCATCCTCTCTCAGTAGTACCCCCTTCATAAGGGCAATTAGGTTATGTTCTGGAGTATTGTTTTCCACTTGCGCACACCGCACTTCCTCCATATCTAAAGGTGTGAGGGAAGTGCTCCCCCTTCACACACACACAAAGCTGGATAGTGGGCACCTGGCTTCTGATCTCCGCAGCACTCAGATCTCTGATGACTGGATCTGGTCCCTTGTATCTAAATAGTGGTCAGAATAGTGGATTAAACTCTTCATTAGACCAAAAATCATGGATTAGGTGGGAATGTTAGCATAAGAAGTGTTTTCCTATAGTCACAAACGTACACATGTTAATACTAGGGTATTTTGAGAAAAAGGCAGCATGGTTGGGGAGATCTCAGATGTTTTAGACAAAATACTACACTTAAATGTTATAAATCCACTGGTGTTATGTGTTATCGTGCTCCATTGTGTTTCTACCACACAATAAATTAACAAATTAATTTACATACATACATGTTAAGTTTATTCATGTAGGTGACATCACTAATGGCTGTGTAAGATATTTTCTTGTTGCTATGCACATTAGCATAAATAATGTATATACATATAGTGCAGGAAGGGGCAGGATGGTGGCTCAGTAAGTAGCACTTGTGTCTCACATCACTGAGGTCATGAGTTTAATTCTAGGACAAGGCATTATCTGTGAGGACTTTGTATGTTCTCCCCATGTCTGCATGGGTTTCCTCCCACACTCCAAAAACATGCTGGTAGGTTAATTGGCTACTGAATAATGAACCCTACTGTATGTGTGTATGTATGTGTTTGGGACCTCAGAATGTAGCTCCAATAGGGCAGGGACTGATGTGAATGTGAAATATTCTCTGTCAAGCACTATGTAATCTGATAGCGCTATATAAAAACTTGTTAATAAATAAATAAACTAGTGCCCTCTCTGACTCTTGCATCTGATATGGATAATGTATTCTCTCATAACAAATGTAACATGTCTCTTGGAGACTTGTCTTAGCTAGACTTATATATTTCTATACTTACAGATTTGCACAGCTAAGATTCAAACAAAAAGATGCTCAAAATCAAGAACTTTATACATTTGCTGTTTTCTTCTCTTCCAATACGGTGCGCTCTGTTTTCTAAATGAAGTTGATAAGACATGTCATGTCAGTGTCACACTGCTGCTGCCATAGCTACGCATACACAGTGGTGCCTACACTCTGCGCTATGTATGTAATTAATAGTGGTTGAAGCTATTTTGTACATGGAAATTTTATTACCCATTGTTTAGAAACTAACTATACAATGTCCAGGTAATAAAGTTTCTATATACAAAAGAGCCACAAGCATTAGTCTAACCTCCATACAGGCTATACAATATCCGCTGTTATGCCACTGAACGCAGTGATCAGTGTGGTCCTCCACCGCCACAAATTACATCATCAGCCACTACCAGTCGTGACTCCTATCATGGCCGCCAAACAAACACTGCCCACCATGAAAGCTAGAATCATCCACTGTGAGTCTCCCATTTAAATGATGCATCATGTATACTTTAGTAGCTGTAACCACTCATAGGCTTTTGTGCTTATGGACTGTATTCACACCTAAGAAGCTTCCGCATCTTAGGTGCGTAGATTTCTGAAATTACCTACTACACAGGTATAGATTGCCTAATGCCACCACAGGGAGTGTTTAGTTAGAAGTGGGAGGGGGGGGAGGGGGGGGGGAGAGGTATTTTCTGTGCATATTTTATTTCTGGAGGTATATCTTAGGGAAGTAACCTATAGTCAGAAAGGTGGTGTCTAAGTAAATCTTTATACACTGAGGACCGTCACCATATACACTTGTTTTCCATTCCGTGCAAGCAAGAAAGCGCGTGCACATGGAAACCTTTCTGATTGCGGGGTATGTGTATATCAGGTATGCATGGTGGGGGTGTGGGAGGTTTGTTAATTGTACAGAAGTGGCTTACTTAATCATACGTATGATCCTCATTTATGCACCGACCTTTTTTTCCATTGAACATGTGCATGAATTTTAAGGTAGGGTGCTGGTGTCATAAGTCCCATGTGTACAAGAGACGATGTGTACATGGTCTCCCCTTGCATGTACAGGACTTAGCTGTACAAAATAATAATTTTTTTTTTTTTTGTGGGGTGGGGGGAATCAGTACCACTAAGTTACAGAAATCCCATCAAGTCATTACCTGGGACTGAATCTATTTTTGTTCTGGCACTACAGTAAGGCATAAAAACGGACTGGGGGACTATAGTTGGCCATATACCGAACAAGGGTCATGAATAATAGGGCAATTGTATGAATGAAACTTTACGTGAGTTTATTTAAAAACAAAATATATGTATATTATTTCATACGACTATATCACTTAGAGACATTGGGCTGGATCCAGACTTAAGTGCTTGAAATTAGTTATTCCTGGGCTAAACCATATTGATTGCAGGGGAGTCATATTTCATCTGTTGCAAACAGTATTAGAGTTGAGAGGTGATGTTTCGTATCCAAAGTCTAAAATAACAGTGTGATAGTAAAGCTGGTCAGTATCTGTGTGCAGTAAGCAGGGGCGTTTTTAGAAATGAAGGGGCCCGTGTGCAGACCCCCCAGACGGGCCACCCTCTTCTCCTTCCCAACCCCATCTATATCTATACAAACGGTCTCCAGCAGCCTACCATTCCCAATAGTGCACTGTGGGGATGTCAGGCGTGCGTGCACTGGGCAGCTCTGCAAACAGAAGAGGAGCTTGAGGCTGCGCAATGCATGCACGCCTGACATCCCCACATGACGCCCACGCGCAGTGCACTGTTGGGAATGGTAGGTTGGTGGGGACCACCACTGTGTGTACAGATATAGGTGGTACTGGGATTCTCCATTGGGTGTGTGCCACGGGCGGCCCCCTTGTCTGCGGGGGCCCATGTGCACTGCACACTCTGCACCCATGGTAGATACACCACTGGCAGTAAGCAATTCAAAGATATCTCCCTGCATGCAAAGAATACAATTAACTTGACTCCTCCTGCAATTAGCATGGTTTAGCCCAGGAGTAACTAATTTCAAGCACTTACTTAAGTGAGTAACTAATTTCAAGCACTTAAGTCTGGATCCAGCCCATTATTAAGAAATTCCGGTTTCTTGATGTGTGATCTACATTTACAATGCGTGCAGAAATAGTGATGGCTACAGGCTCCATGACATCATTCACTCCTGACACAGGCACCATTTCCCACCATATATGCGAATATAAAAACATAAGCCAGAACTGTTACCAGGCCACTTAGTGCATCCCTGAGGAAGAGCATGAGCCATGGAACAGATGGAAGAGCTGTGACCATAACCTCTGCTGTGCTATAATTCTGACCCATATGTATAACCAGATGCTCCTCCACACCCAGACCCACACCCCCATCCTCCCCAATAATGCTACAAAAATAACCAATCACGCCACGTCTCTCATTTTAAACTGTAAGGTTGGAAGATTGCAAGATGTTCTACGATTGGTTGCATGTATACAGGGCTGCAATTGGTTGAGAATGGGCCTGTGGGCGGGGTTAGATGCAGCAAGGAAATGGTCTGTGTCACAGCAGGTTTTCTGCAGTCAGTTGCTGATCATAGACTGTTAAACCGTGCTCCTGGATGGTATGTAGCAGGGTTATTGTATGAATTTGTCTTTGCATTGCAAGTCTTTTTAAGGTTCTTTTGATGTATTCTACAATACACATGCCTAGTTACTATTGAATTAGAATCTATGCATATATAAAAAGTTCCAGGTGTATACACACAAACAATAACGTTATATAGCATACCCACAATATGTAAGCAATCTCACCTGTCACTATGGACAGTGGTCGCTTATAAGTTACACTGACACTTTGTAATAAAAGCAGTAAGATGGAAAATGTATAGTTACGCACTGGGTAATCTCCAGTCACCAAAGACCTTAAGCATCACCTAAACTAACAAATTTATGAAATAATGCATTTTTCCTTAGTACATCTATCCTCCCCCTCTGCCATTAATTGACACGATGAGAGCTAAAACTATTCATTATTGTAAAAAGCATCCACTGGATGTCCTTGCAAGTATATTTTTTTTATTTTGAATTATTAATTAGTAGGAGGGAGTTGGTGTTCACAATGCTTGCTTCCTGTCAGTAATAAATTTACCCAGTACATTCATAATGCTACTATGGTTATTGCAAAGACGCCATGATGTCCAACTTCATAGAGCTTACCTGACATTTGTAATAAAGGACTGGGTCCACAGTTTGAACATAAGAGGAAAACTGGTGGAAAGTTACAATTGGGCTATTTGGAATTTCAGGAGGTATCATATTAGTTTTATTATTTGCATAAAGAGAATACTTTGCTTATTTCAGATAGAAACTGACCATCACTTCTTAACTTCTAGTATGGTTTGCAAAAGATGAAATTTGCCTGCCTTGCAATTCAGCATTGGTTTCTTCGAGTGTAATTTTCCATCTGATTTGGTCTTACTTTTAAGCTTTGGTTCGTGTCCCTTAAATGTTTTTTTTGTGCCTCAGCTAGTTATCTGTATGGATAAACATCACATTGGCCCAGATCCAGCCCCCCGCATGCTTTACGTGCGTGCGGAGGTCCGTATGTACGCACACATAGCGGGAAGTCCATGCCCCCTGCACTCCCCACAGACGGTAGTAAATCTGGACACTTATGTGTCCACATTTCTACCTTAAGTTTTAACAACTAGGTAGACCTAAGTCCCCTGTCGGCCTTAGGTCTGGATCTGGGCCATTGTCTTCAATATATGTGTCTGCTTTTAAACTGTGCTGTGGAGAATGTAGCTGTACATAGGTCATCTTACACAATAATATTGTTTCACCAAGTCAAGAATCTTTTGACTATATTCTGTATGACTAGTTTGCTCTTTGTTATCCATTGAAGTGAAACCAGTTTTATTTATTAATTTTTAATTCAAGCAACAGTCAGGACATATTTCATATATTAGAAGAAACATGGGTTTTGAAATTATTTTTTAATGTTTAGCGCATATATGGATTCTATCTTTTACATATATTAGGAGTGTGACACTGTAAAGACATTTAATTGCATAGTGTTTAGGAGGACTGTATAAATTTCAACTTGTACAGTATGTATAATGCAGATTATAGTACTGAATTTGTACATATATATCTTTGAAAAGTTCCTTTTAATGTTGAGGTATATTGTACTTCTGGTCATTTAATATGTGATTGTAAGTTCTGAACATTTCATTCCATTACTTCTTTCTCCCTCTACACAGGGTTGAACTCTCCTGGGACCACCAATGCCTGCTTCACTTATTCTTCGCCTCCTGTCCCATAATATTGTGTGCTCTTTCACTCAGCTCCTTCACTAATATCACTAATTTCCTTGCAGAGATGTGATGTAACACACAAAACGAAGAAAATCCCTAGAGCACTTACTAGACTGTTACACACGTTCATTGTGACAAAATTCACACACATTACTTTTTAGAAAAAATATAAATGCATCTTCCAGACATGGTGGATATTTGTTATGTATATATACAGAGGCTGTTCTTTACCTGCAGTACTTGACATACATATACAGCCTCTTATATGTATACAGCAGTGTACATATTTAGTCTGTTAAAATTACTAATGTTTACACCACTGACTGGGACTTTCGCTGCATTACTGTGATTTTTTTAAATGTGAAATTAGCACTTTTGCCAGGATAGGAGTTCTGGGTAATCAGTTGTGAGATACTGAACGCTCCTTATCACTCGTTATGTCGCAAGGTGTGTCGCCACCTCTTATGCTATGGATAGAAGAGACGTGTGTAATGATTTTTCTTCGGACTCGAAGGCTGATCCTACAGACTGGAGTGCTGTTTTGTGTCCTTCTCCTGCTCCTCTGGGTCTCTGTGTTCCTGTATGGCAGCTTTTACTACTCCTATATGCCAACTGTGAAATACTCAAGCCCTGTGCACTACCAGTACAAGTATGTATATGGCCACAATCATTTCATGAATTTTGTTATGCCGTGTATTTTATAATTTGTGATGATGACAAATAAGAAATGTTATGCATGGTCACACATATATTAAATAGAACAGATGTCTAGATATAAAACCTTAGGGCAAAGGTAGTGATTATTACAATAATAATTATTTTCCACTTAACAAAATAAATCATTTCTTATTAGGAATATGTGAAATGGAAAGCGCACATTGGGCTGATCCAGAGTTCAGATCCTGCTGCACTTTTAGCTCCTTGCTGGATTTAGTCTTCCATGTTGGGTGAATGGTGACCACTTGCACAAACATACGTTCCATGACCCCTATCTTAAGATTCTGCACCATCCTCACATAAATGGTGATGGATCGGAAGTCTGGATACAGCGGAGGGCGTTTAGGGTTCCCTCAATATACAATTTAAATCCCCCTCTTCCTCGTAGTAGAACTGATCTCTGTTCTCAGTCCTGCTGGCAGAATGACTTCCAGTATGAAACCCTGGATCCATATACGTAGTGGGAATGTAGCGCTTGTGTAGACATTTTCCAATCCTAGCTATCAGAAAAAGCCCCTTTTGTGGGAATTGTGGATTCAGTCTATTGATACTGCTCAACTTGCAGGTCATTAATTTTCACCAGCATGTCAAATTGGTCAGCGCTGTTCTGCCAGAACAATCGACTTAATGTTTTGTTTTGGCGTTTTTTTTCTTATAACAGGACTTGGCATTGTACACTTGTGTTTCTATGAACATAGAGTTTCCCTCTTGCCTCCTTTACTTAGTCTTTACTTTGTAAGCCCGTAATCTTTGTATTGTAAGAGATCATCTAAAAAACTAGATCAGAAATAAAAACAAGTGCAGTAAATGGGTACATAAAGTTTTACATAGATGACACTGGTCTTGTTCTGTGATATCTGTGAGATAGTGGAAGACTGGATATTAATCTGGTAGTAAATGTCATGCAGGACTCTTTATTGCCTACACTTTTTATCTGTTGCCAGGACATAGGTTTTCATGTCCATGGACTTAATACGTTTTCTGTTCTGTTCTATATTTGCATGTATTGCAGTGCTTGAAGTCAGTCATACCATACCAGTCTACAAAAGCGCTCTTTCCCCTACTGCTTTAGTTGCAAAGTGATCACAATTACATTCACCTCTATATTTCTACTTCAACCTTTAATAATGTGAGTCAATATTTTAGTAAAAAAATTGAATAAAAACCAAAATATCACTTTCAGTTTCCTGGATGGCCTGTGCTTGGGTGCTTTGTAACAATGTCTGAGATATTGTGTATAACCAGCTTGGTATCCGTTTTTCTTTAGCTCTGTCTGCAACCCACCACCTGGAATCCTGTGCTCTTTTCCCACAGCAAACGTATCTCTTCTGAAGAATAATCGTGACCGGGTAAGAAGAAATATGTCTGTGCTAGGATAAATTCCAGATGTTCTCTTTGAACTGATACTTATAAATATTATTACATATATGCTTCTATACATATAAAAACTGCTCACTCACCTGCTGAAGTCTTCTGGTCTTCCTGATTCTCCCCTGTGCACACTGTCTGTCTGATGACCCGGGGGGAGAAATACTTGCAGTTTATCTACAGGGAAGGTCCTTCCATGGCCACTACTAATCAGTTGCTTACTGAAACTACAGGGGCTGCCAGTGTTATCCTTCTGCAGGTGAGCTGGGGAAGAGGCCGCGAGGTGGCCTCACTGGCACCTCATGGAGACACAGCCAGTACAAAATAATTGGAATAAGGAATAATCTCAGCTCTGTGTTTACATATTTTATGTTTGCCTCTCCCTACAGAGCTACATGGTGTGGAGAGGTGCTCTTACTGCCAACTCTGAATCTGATCTACTATGTGTCCTTAATATCACTGTCCACTATAATACTGGAAAATGTTTCTACGGTCAACTTTACTTGTGTATTTAATATTTTGTCTGTAGTCATTCCTTCTCTTCTCTCCATTAGGTTCTCATGTATGGACAACCATACCGTATAGCACTGGAGCTCCAGGTCCCAGAGTCTACGGTTAATCAGGATCTTGGGATGTTTATGGTGTCCATGTCCTGCTATACACGAGGGGGCAGGCAGATTTCTTACACGGCCCGATCAGTGAGTTGTTTTCTCCACATATATGTTATTGGTTATTGGTGATCATTTGGGTTATTGAGAGTTTGAAGGATTTTGAGGTTAGTGAATCTCTGCTTTGGTCCTCATGTCTCTGTCTCAGGCAATGCTGCACTACAAGTCTTCTCTTCTCAGAACCATAGAGACTCTGGCCTTTTTGCCTCTGCTGCTTTCAGGGCTATACGAAGAGAAACAGTCGTTTGAAGTTGAGCTTTATTCAGACTATCGAGAGGATTCGGTTAGTTATCTCTTAGAAATCTTGTGTATCACTTATCACAGCATCTCTCTTCCATGTGATTGTCTTCTCCACCTACCCCTCATTTGTTCTCCCTCTCTTTAACCTCCAGTCTTATTATCTTTCAGTATGTCCCAACCACTGGTGCAGTGATACAAATAGAGAGTGTCCGCATACAAATATACAATGCTGAGCTGCGGGTCCACGCACACTTCACTGGGCTTAGGTGAGATACTTATATAGACTCTATTGAATCTCTATTCTCTGTCTAAATCACCCAAGTCTCATGCATGGTGGTATGGTCAATATCTGTGAATGATATAATACACAGGCTTGTGGTTTATATGGATATATTTATTATACAGTGAAATATACTATAAGCAAATCATATCCTGTCAGATTATTAGAATATTTGCTGTTATTACAGCCATCCGTGTTTTTGAATATGTTTTTTACCAGCTTTAAGCATTCAGATTGAGGAATTATTCTACCTTGCAGAATTGTTTAGGTTCAGTCAAGCTTAAGTCGTTAATGTTGATGGACTGTTTTCTTCAAGCCAACCAAGAGATTTTCATCAGGGCTCTAACTTGGCCTCTCAAGGACATTCATCTTATTGGACCTGATTCACAGTTAAGAAAATGCTGCTTTTTAGGTGTGTTTATTTAATAAGGGATATACTGCGCAGGCGTAGTAACTTAATATAAGCAATATATATAGGACTTAAGAACGGAATGGTTCTGAATCACCATTATGAACCTATTTCCTCAAGGTTACTAATGACTTAAGAATGAAGGACTGTGCAAGGAAAACAAGAACGTAGATAAGAAGATTGGGTGGAGGAAGTTATTTAATTTGGGGAAATCTGGGCACAGTTAGGCAGAGACGTTCTTAATTAGCTGCCCTACGCACTCAACTATGAACCTAAAGATAAGTTAGCCTATGGCAAATCGTAAGACTGTTAAGTGGCATTTGTAAGTCAGTTAAGAAGCTGAAAACCAGAAGGGAGAGGGGGACGTGCCAGGGGAGTCACCTTGCTAATTTTTGCATATAATTAAGAACCTAAATCATTCTTAAGAATTTGGGTGTACTTGGCAAAATTAACTTTCCTTTCAGTCCTGCGCAGTTTCACAGTCCCTGTTTAAGGGACACAGACCCCCAATATAAAGGTGCCTCTACCATGCTTCACAGTAGGTATTGTGTGATTTGAGTGTTTGGTTTTCGCCAAACAAATTGTGTGACGGTCTGTCCAAAATAATTCTTTCTATTATGAAATGACCATATGAACGTCTCCCAGTCCTATTTTCGTTTTGCCACTGACAAATTTTTGGCTGACTTTTGAAAGAAACTTGTGCTTGTTTTAAGATAGTGAGGTTATATTTCAGAACAGCTGTAATTGCATATTAAAACGAACACAAGACACAAGCTCATTTAAAAAGTCTGTCGGAATGTTGTTGGTGTCATAATGAAAAGAGGAATTTATCAAACGCTAAAAGCTAAACATTACCCCTGATTTTGAAGTCAAACATTGAATAGGTTGTGTGCGCAGGGAAGATGTATGGACTCCAGACGAGGGCAGCATAGCTGGAATGGTATTCTGGTAACTGTGAGTGGATGGTCTGATATTCTGCTCAAGTCCATTTATGCCACTACAAAAAAAATAAAGGACATAAGAAATCCTTTTGGGATCTGTGTAATACTGAGCTTGAATAGGAATTTAAAAGGCCGTTTATGTTGCATGCTTTTTTGTTTGTAATAAACAGCTGTGTTCAGATTAATTGTCGCCGGCAAATTAATTGTTGAACATAGGTTTTTTTAGTATTTTAATTAATGTATTGTGGTAGAACAATAAAAACATTGTTTGTTTGTTTTGTTTTTTAGAGCTTTACATGTTTATAGTGTGCAACAATATCGCCAGCTATATACATGGTATGCTGTACCAAGTACACTAGCTATCTATACATATATATTTTTGTAAAATATTGGTTTATTTTATTCAGTAGAATAAAATTTGCTGCTAAACAGCCATTGATCCATTTTTGTTTTACCATATTTGCTCGTTTAAAGAGTTTTTGCAGCTACATTTTTAAGCCTTGGGCAGCATTAGTTTAGTTATTTTTTTTGTTTTATAGTGTGATCTGCATTTTGTCATTCTTCATGATATGTCTTTGCAGGTATCTTTTGTACAATTTCCCAGTCATCTCTGCTGTGATCGGCATTTCCAGCAACTTCATCTTTATGACTGTCTTGGTTGTGCTCAGCTACCTGCAGTGGGGTTTTGGAAGATCTCGTGTGAGGGTCAGTCTACCGATAAATGCCGATATACCTAATAAATCACATAGTATTGGAGGCCAACATATCAACAGTCGTGAAATGAATGGACCTGGTCCGAAGATCTGATTTATTATATAATCAAATCCATGAGTAACGATGCGTAGGGAATCGCATTATTCATGCTTTTTGTGATTACACCACTAATGTTTCCCATATCACCAGCAGACTTCCGATAACTAGAGCTTGCCTTATGATTTACCGCTGGCAAATATAAAATGGAGGAATGTTTAAGTCTAAATAGGCAGAGGAGGAGGTGTCTGTACTGTAGATTTTATTGCAAAAGGCACACCCGCTTATAAGAGCAGTCTGAATCCTCTGTCGTGTCATTCCTCTTAAGTTTATATGGGTTGCAAAAAAAAAAAAAAAAAAAAAAAAAAAGAATAAGCTCGATTTTGACA
>WWET01004232.1:37434-55767 GCA_011038615.1 Limnodynastes dumerilii
GATGATGATGAGTACTGGGCAGACATGATGATGATGATGATGATGAGTACTGGGCAGACATGATGATGATGATGATGATGAGTACTGGGCAGACATGATGATGATGATGATGATGAGTACTGGGCAGACATGATGATGATGATGATGATGAGTACTGGGCAGACATGATGATGATGATGATGATGAGTACTGGGCAGACATGATGATGATGATGAGTACTGGGCAGACATGATGATGATGATGAGTACTGGGCAGACATGATGATGATGAGTACTGGGCAGACATGATGATGATGAGTACTGGGCAGACATGATGATGATGAGTACTGCTGTATAGCGTTCCACAAAGGACATTTATATCTACCTCTGCCGGTGTGACTACCTCACTCTCCAGACGGCTCTATCATTTGGCTTGATCCATACTGCCACACATTGAGGCTGGAAGAAGCCGTGCGGCGCTGCCCGCCCATGTGAACGAGTGACTGTTCAAAGAGGAGTTCACTTGCAAAGCAGGACATTTTATCCTCCATTGACCGCAATTTATGGAGACTACTCTCGTTGGCTCTTACTATTAATAGGCTGCAAGGATTTCTGCAGAGTAACATGTGCCATCAATTGGATTCTACTCTTTGAGGCTACAATTATTTGCCGGGACCTAGCCGATGCGGTTACATCTTCATGAGTGGTTGTATGCCCGATATTGCATCGTTGGATCAGGTTTGACCTACTGATTTACCCTGTAATCTACAGCTATATCTAATCCTCCTCTGGTGCATTTCTCATAATTGACATCGGTTTGCTGGATTATTGTATTATTACGGAGTCCAACAAGAGCTTGTTCCATTAGACTCTGGTCTTTCACATTATCCTACCAAGCGTAACTGTTCACTAAAATCATTTAGCTTTGGTGCTGCTGCTTGACCAATAATTATATCATCAAATTGGATGGTCATCTAACGGAGGTCATTTAAACCTCCTCTAGTTTACACATTACTAGTTAAACTGTCTTTCTAGAGTAAGCACACTTGCAATTGCTATCTTTGTTTGCTCTATATGCTTGGGTAGTCTATGTTATATGTCCTGGGACCTATACAATTGTATTTTATTGTAATTTTTTATTGTGACATTATTAAATATACTTTTTAATCAGGAGCCACTCCATTGCATTTCATTTGCGGTTGCAACTGCTCATCCAGCACTTTTTCTTGTATTTCTTAAATTTTCATTGGTGTAAGCAGACTCCAATGCTGGATTGGTAGCCTGTTGCTTACGGCAGGAAATTGCATTATTTAAATCTGACACTTTTTGGTTTCTATGCAGCTCAATTTATTGTTTGTCAATAAGACAGGAGCCCCACTATTCATCATGGACCAGATTTTCAGAGTTTGAAAGTAAGAGAGGAAAGTTACACCTGGCAAAACCTTCTCTTTACATAAGATTTCCTCTGCTTCGGCCTCAGAAAAGGATAAAATCTCATCCATCGGAATGGATAATTTAGAAATACAGGCCTGAAGTGAATCTTCATGCTGGGAAGACATTTTCGTGACAAAGGTGCAGTAGCGATAAAAATTGCAAAACGTGCTTGTCAGGTGAACGATGAAGAAAGAAACCAGTTCTTTAGGCTGTCAGCGCACTCTCCAGGGTTATAGGATCCCACAAATATGCTTTAGATATGGATGGCACTGTACAACGTGCTGAATAGTACTCAGGTGCTCTCCCAGCTCAGCAGCAATTGAGGAGGCACTCAGAGATTTTCATACCGACAAAAGTCCAAGATTTCAGTGTTTACTATACTTTCTTCAGGGTGAAATACAATAAAAAATACACACACATATATATGTGCAAGTGAAAAAATATATGAACATCCATAGAAACTCTGTGCAGACTTGATAATCCAATGAAATTCACAAGACAAGAACAAAGTCCAGCTCATATCCAGAGTTTCTATGGATGTTAAAACATTTTGCTCTGGACTCCCATTTCCCAAGTCTTACAGTCTGTTGCTGCTCTTTTTTTCTTTTTTCTTTTTTTGTGGCACTTATAGATAGATAGATAAAAAGAACCACTTACCCCACCGAACACCACCCCTAATGGACTGCTCGCTGGAACGCTGGGATCCACATGCCGGAAACGAGAGACATGCGGTGACCGGAAGTGACGTGCCCGGTCGGCAAAGCGTCACCCCGTTACCAGGGAGAATCCCACAGTGCAGAAACAATACAAAAATAACAGCACCCGAACTATGTGAAAAACATCTACGGCTAAAAGAGTGACAAATAGTGTACTGTAAGCACCTATGAAACAGAAAAATACGAATGTGTAATGCATACATGAAAAGAAGGAGAAGAAAGTTCAAGTTAACAGAGATTATCACGATTTGTGTGTATACAGTTGGCTGTCAGGATCAAGGGACCAACTGGGCAAAGGCCCACGTTGCTTTCATAGAGGAACCAAGGGGGACCCTATAAGTTCTACAACTTCCATGAGTGATACCGATACGGAACAACCTACCACTTCCAACATCGTTTCTCAGCTCCCCCCTTTAGGCGCAGGTACGAGGTCCAACGTCGCACACCCTATACCAGGCGGGGAGGGCAAGGCAAGACGGGGAAAACAGCTCCGCAACAAGAAGACTTAATTTTTTATTTATCAGCTCGGTCTCTAACTCCCGACGAAATCAGTGTTTTGAAGAAGGGCCTCACGTTTGTGCCTACTTCCCAGCATGATGAATTTCGTTGGAAGGTTGAATCTTAAAAACTCCAAAGGCAACTTCGTTTGAAAGAATACTTCCAAGACAAAACCCATACTATTCCATCATCCGAATTTAAAAAACCTTCTATTTTTGATCCTTCGTCTAATAATCCCACTCTCAAGTCCTTCACTCGGTTATTGGAACAGAGTCCTCTTGATGGTGACATTATCCCCAGTCAATTTATCCAAGGCAGAATTTGATTCTTTGCAAAGTCTGCAAAGAGATCAGAATCTTATACGCCCCGCCGAAAAAGGCGGCGCGATTGTCCTTCAGGACAGATCCCAATATCTGTGTGAGGCATATAATCAGTTACAAGATTCTTCTACCTATACCAAATTGTCCTATAATCCAATGATGTCGTACAAACAAGAATTGGACTCTTTTCTGCAACAGATTTTTTCTGAAGGACATATCACCCAAAATGAATTTGACTTTTTGACCACTGCTCATCCTATTACCCCTTGCTTCTATACTTTACCAAAAATCCACAAGGATTAAAATAATCCTCCTGGTCGCCCCATCATCGCGGCACGGAACTCCTTGTTTCAAAATGTCTCCAAATTTTTGGATCACCAATTACAGCCACATGTACAGGGTGGTAAATCATATGCACGTGACACCGCTGACTTTTTGAACAAACTCATTAATTTGTCTGTGTTACCGTCGGAACTCTGGCTAATTACAGTTGATGTACGTAATCTTTACACGTGCATTCCACACGCAGAGGGGATTAATGCTGTTAAAGATTTTTTATCAAAACTTCCATCTTATGATGGTCTTCATATCCCCGCTGTCCTTAAGTTATTGGAAATGACGCTGAAGAACATTTTTTTTTTTTTTTTAATGGTGACTTTTTCCTGTAGATCACTGTCTGTGCAATGGGGTCCAATGTGGCCCCATCGTTCGCCAACATCTATAGGTTTTCTTATGAAGATAAATTTTTATATTCTGATTCTCGCTTTCAGGAAGGGGCCTTACTATATTTACGTTTTATTGTTGACATGTTGATCATTTGGCAGTCTACTAAATCCAGGTTTGAAGAACTGTTGTTTGCTTTGAATAATAATGCTTCTTCAAATTGACATATACTATTGACAATACTCAGGTTCATTATTTAGAAGTCACTGTCACTTGTTGACAACCTCATTCAAACCAGTCTTTTTAGTAAATCTACTGATCGCAACAATGTTCTGCATGCGTCCTCATTCCATCCAGCTCCTCTAAAATACGGCCTTCCGTATTCAAAATTGCTCCGGATTCACTGTATCACCAGTGACCCATCTCTTACACAAGTAACTATGGAACGTATGTGCCAACAATTTGTCGACCGGGGATATAACGGAGAGAAGCTGCGACAAATCATGGACAAGATTCTTCTTATGCCTATTTCTGATCTACTCAAATCTAATCCCATAAAGGACTTAGGGAATCTTTTACCATCTGTCCACACTTATACAGACAAACATGGCTCTATCAAAAAAGCTGCTAGAAAGTATTGGCCTGCAGTACAATCAGACCCTTCCTTGAAATGTTTTCACGACTACCTTAATGCCCAGCTATAAGAGAGGGCAAAATTTACGTGACATTTTAGTACATGCTGATGTTTCCATCACATCCCCCTCAACTAACAGACTAGGTTGTTACAGATGCCTGAATTGCATCACATGCCGCTCTTTGGACCAAAGCACCCACTTTTTTTCATCCTCATTTAGGTCGCAAATATAAAATTAGACACTTGTTAACCTGTACCACGAAATTCGTGGTTTATGTGATTTCCTGCCCATGTGGGTTGCAATATGTAGGAAAGACTAAACGGCAGTTCAAAGAACGCATTGCATTGCATCGTTCTGCTATACGCGCCACCCTGGATGGGAAGAATGTGGATCAGCCTGTCGCCAAACACTTTTTTCTACATAAACACAGTTTGGCCACCTTGCGGTACAAGATCATCCATCACGTCCTCCCTCTACCTAGAAGGGGTGATCGTGACAGACTTTTATTACGCTGCGAGGCACGTTGGATTTTTGAACTTAAAACTGTATCTCCCTTTGGCCTCAATGAGATGTGTAGTTTGTCATGCTTTCTCGATCAGTATAGTGTGATCCACTCTTGTTTTACTTTATAGTCCCGTGATTTGCCTTGTTTGCCTTCTTAAAAGACTTGTACTGCCATTTTTGGGTCTCTATTTAGTGCTTATATGTGCATTTGTATTTATACTTGTACGGTATTACCCATGTTTTGATTTTCATTTTTCTTAGGGCTTCGCCTTAGTCTTCATGGACGGGTGTTTTTTAGGGATTCCCAACTCACAGGAGTTGCATTGTTACTTCTTGATGATATGTTTGTCTCTTATATTGCCTATAGATTGCATGTAGATCCCCCTGGAATGCTCGCAGTTTTTATGTATGCATTATACATTCGTATTTTTCTGTTTCATAGGTGCTTACAGTACACTATTTGTCACTCTTTTAGCCGTAGATGTTTTTCACATGGTTCGGCTGCTGCTGTTATTTTTGTATTGTTTCTGCTTTGTGGTATTCTCCCTGGTAACGAGTGACGCTTTGCCGACCGGGCACGTCGCTTCCGGTCCCCGCATGTCTCTCGTTTCTGGCATGTGGATCCCGGCGTTCCAGCGAGCAGTCCATTGGGGGTGGGGTAAGTGGTTCTTTTTATCTATATATGTGTGTATTTTTCATTGTACAGTATTTCACCCTGAAGAAAGTATAGTAAATACTGAAACGCTGGTCTCATATCTTGGACTTTTGTCGTTTATTACGGGTATGAAAATCTCTGAGTGCTTCCTCAATATTTTCCTTATATTTGCTGCTGAGCTGGGAGAGCACCTGAGCTCTATTCAGCACGTTGTATCTGTTATGTCAGAATTGATGCAGTTCTAACTTGTTAGATGTGGCACCCAACACAGTGGACCAGATCCAGACTACCGTGCAACATCTGATTAAGGCAAGCTGTTTGCGTAAATCAGCTGTCTTTAAGTCACTGTGCAAGTTCAGAGCACTGGGCTATGCAGTGGAACGCTGCATGTATGGAAGTAGATTTCATATGTCCCACTGTTGAATACATAGGGCGAGCCAGACCTCTGTGAATACTTTATACAGAGAACTGAGCACTTTAACCATACAATATGACTGGTCATTGTGTGATTTTTCCCTTTATACCAGGGGTCTAAACAACCAGGTAAAACGCTCACTTGCCCTCAACTAAAGATAGACAATTTGATGCTATCTCCTTGTTTGAAACCCATTTAACAGGTCCTCTTTTATCCTAAAAGCACCCTTGGATGGGTTGGGCCTATCATGCCGCACATGCTAACAACTCTTGGGGAAGGTGAGGGTCTACAAGTTAATTAGTGGACACACACAACAGGTTCTGATTGACCTGTATGGGCTGCTTGGTTTTGTGTGTACCGCTCGTGTGTCCTTAATAATTTTTTTTACATTCTTCTTCCCCCATCCCCCAACATAGCAATGAGGTTCAGGGTTGAGCGGCCTCCTTGGTCTCTCGATCTCAGAAGACAGAGTGGTGTTCTGGGTGTTCTGTCGGATGAGACTCTAGAAAGTTGGAATGAACACTAAACATTTCCTGTTTCTGGCCCCACATCTTTTGCTATATTGATTCTGGAAATATGGTGGGTGGATGCTTAGAAGGTGAGACTTCCTACTGCATGTCAGTATTCCTGACACTCCACTTCCCATCACACACTATCCCTTATCAATTTAATTCTGGTGCCCCAGTCACTCTCCCCACGAGTTGATAAAGATTACCTGTTCATCTAGAGGTATTTCTGATCACTGCCCAGTGAATGTCCTTAAACTTGGATAGTGAAAGTGGTATTCGGTCCTGGAAAACTAACCTTTCCTGGTTGACTCTGATCGGGGCAGGCCTAGATTTGGTTGTACTTTGGGAGTTATATTCTAGGGAATATCAAGGTTCAGCGGGAGCAGTGATGGTATGGGAAGACAAGTCTGTTCTGCAGAGCTCCTTTATAGTTACATAGTTGATGAAGTTGAAAAAAGACAACAGTCCATCAAGTTCAACCTATTTTGGATCTCCTGCGATCCCTATCTTTATATTTGAAGTTAATCTATATGAAGCAACCTCCAGACTGTTGCAATCATAATAAATACATTTCTCCCTGGCTCCACTACTGTCCTTTACTTAAATTAGTGGTCCGGTAACCCTGGATGTCCTTTTCTGCTGAAAATGTATCTAATAATTTCTTAAACATATCAAGTGAATCTGCCATCACAACCTTTGCTGGCAGTGAATTTCTCATCCTGACTGCCCTTACTGTGAAGAACCCTTTCCTTTGCTGGTTGTGAAACTCTTTTTCCTCTAACCTTAGTGGTTGCCTCCGTGTCCTGTGTACAGTCCTTGGGTTATAAAATGGTAGTACAGGGTATATAGTTATACAGAAAGCATAGTTGCTCCAATGCATAGGGACCGAAGTCTTGGATGCGGGAGTGAGAAGATATCAGGTTCAAGTTGAGGCGACTGTCACTAGCAGAGCGGAGGGGTTGGAAGGGAATATGGATGGAGATAAGGGAGGACAGTTAGTGAGCAGTGGAGGAAGAAAGAGCCTTATAGGTTGTGGGGTGGAGCTTGAAGAGAATACTGAAAGGTGTGATGCGAGCTATGTGGCGGAGGTAAAAGTGGCAGGATAGTGAACACATGGATTTTGGGAGTTGACCTGTCATGTTTGTCTTTCCCATATGCAATGGGAGGCATGCGGCCAAGTAGACCCGCTCATGGACTGTTCATCTTATTCATTAGCTATCCCCTATGTGGGCTGGTTGGTTAGAGCTTCCTTCTGTGTTGCGATTTGCTCAAATGGATTCATGGGAAGTGTAGTTTGTAGGTTTCTGTTTGTATTAGCTGTGACCCTACATGAACTACAAGATCCAGAAGGAAGTCTGGCTCTGTTAAATTTCTTTTCTCTTAGAAAGAAGTATATCCTATTCAGTAATGTAACAGTTAAAATATGATTTTCTTAACTCCTCATTTAAGCAACAGAGTTTTCTTATAACGTGGGACACTGCTCCTCTGCTTTAATAATAACATTTAAATATATTCAACTACCCAAAAAAAGTATATTCTCCTTCTCAGATAGTAATTCTGTCTAATAATGTAGGGCCGTATGCAGACTCCTGGAGTTCAACATTTTTGACTACTGCGCATGCGCAGTAAATTTTTTATGTAATCTACGTATCTTTTCCATACGTAGATTGAGGTGTTTAAGACCGCATATATGCAATCTATTTATGGAAAAGATACGTAGATTATGTTATAAATTTACTAAGCATGCGCAGTAGCCAAAAATGTTAAACTCCGGACGTATATGTTATACGTCCGGGAGTCTGCATACAGCCAGTAAAGAGTGTGTTTACTCCACTGCGGTGCGATTTCTGCTATTTGCTATGAATGCAATTTGTTTGCTGATGTCACTGCAGAACAGCAACTACTGCTCCCATTTAGGTAGAAGCAATGCAGCTTTTAATCCAATATAGGCTTTCACATCATACATATATTCTGTAAATGGTTAATATGGCTCTCCCCATAAAATATTAATCCCCTTAAAATATTTCCCCTTAAAAATATTATTTTTAAGGGGAAAAAGGTATAACATTTTATTTAAAAAAAAACCTAACAAATAAAAGCTAAATAAGCATCCAAACCAATGCAATAACTTTTATACCCACTAGATGGCATGTTTTCCTAAGTGTGTTTTAATTTAATTTTTTCACTGTAAGTTGATAAGGAGTACTTAAAATCTCCAGGTCTCTCTGACAGGCTTTTGTTCTATCCAGTTATTTGCACTGTTTAAGCAGCTGTATGATTTTTAGAGCAGGTCATCGCGTGGTGTCAGTAGCTTATAGCAGGAACACTTGTATGAACAAGCTACTATGCTAATAATGACTCAAGTAAATTTCTTTATCTGGTGCAATTCATTTTTTATCTGCAATGAGTGACTTGACTGACTTTTACCTCTTTCATACCTAAAACCCGGGTTAAACCTGGGTCAATGAACACGGCTTCTAGCTGCGTTGAATCTGTTCAGACCACAGCTATAACCCGGGCAGTAGCCTTTCACACTGGAGCTGTGTCTGCAGAGGTAGACAGTGCTCCCCATCCCCCATTTTACATATTTTTTATGGAACCCAGGTTGAATAACCCGGGTTCCCCCTTTCTCACCACAACACGTGTTAGGGCGTCCCGGGAATAACCCTGGTATCGACCAGGGTCGTGGATCCGGGGCAAGAGACTCAGGTTGACCCTTTCACACTGACACCCAACCTGGGTTATTCCCAGGTCAATAACTTGGTGTTAAAGGGGTATTCGATATATTTTTCATCTGTCTGTTACCTTATTGTATGGTTCACTGGAGATCATTTTTTAGAAGCTAATACATGCCTCTCTTCCAAACAAAGATCACGGTTTTGATAGTGCAATTAGTTGTGGGCCACAAGTGTTTGTTATTTTCAAAGCCTTAAATATGGCAGGGGACACCCTGGTCTCTTACTGTAGGGTGTGGGACCCCGGCTAGAACGGCCCTATTCCGATAGCGATTGTTTAAGCCTCAATGAGGCATAGAAATCGATCTCTGGAGCACAGTGCTTCGATTGGTAAGTGGCAAAACGAACCTCAACCCTTCCCCTAATTCTAACCCAAACCCTCCCTTCCCCGCAACCTGACCCTAATACTAACCCTCCCTTCCCAAACTCCCCAGAGAGGCTACTCACCTTTCCCGTGGTCCACTGACCCAAAGTCCTCGTAGAGGTTACTCACATTTCCTGCAGGTCGACTGAAGCGGCGAATCTGGTGGTGGCGGCGGCGTTTTTGAATTTTTTTAAAAATTTAATGGGTCAGTATGCGATAGGCTTACTCGCCAATTCTGAATAATCCGAGCATTTTAGCAAGGAAAATCAGTGTAGCTGCTGCATGCTATATGGACAGCAGGGGGGTAATTTTATAATGTGGGAGCCCAATAAGGAAAGCATTACAATAATCAATTCGGGAGATGATTAGTGCATGAATGAGAGTTTTTGCAGTGTCTTGCATGAGATATTTGCGTATTCAGGAACTGTTATTTAGATGTATGTAACAGGATTTAGAGACAGATTGTATGTGGGAAACAAAGGACAGTTCAAAGTCAAAGGTAACACCTAAGCATCGAGCTCTAGGAGTAGGGATTATTTCAGTGTTGTAGACAGAGTTAGAGGCCAGTTGGGTAACTTTTATTAGGTGAAAATATTGTTAGTTCAATTTTAGAAAGATTAAGTTTTAGATGGTGGAAGGATATGAGATGAGATAGTAGAGGGGCATTCAGTTACAAGGGCCAACTTGGTGAGAGATCAGGAGTGGTATCATGTGCATCTGAGATTATACTGAAATTATTAGGTGTCCAAGGGAAGTTGTATAAATTGAGAAGAACAGTGGGCCTAACACTGAGCCTTGTGGTACTCCAACACATTTAGGAATGGACAAGTTTTTAGTTTAAAAAAAAAAAAATAGAACCCAGTTATCCTTAACACAACAGAAGAGTCCCAGTAATGTGTTTTTAATGCTCACAAGCATCCAATCATAGGTGTTTGCTAGAGTCAATGACCATCATTATTATTCTCTCCTTGAAATTTGCATGCATTTGCTTTCTCGTGCAATATAGTACTTACTCTTACATGTATATTACCATAAGCCTCATAAGGTGTTTTTTCCTGTATAAATTGTTATTGCTTGCAGCCTGCATCATCAGATAGGCATCCTGTATGCTTCTGTCTACTATATGAGCACTTTCCCAAACATTGGGATCAGTAGCAGATTTTCACTTAGTGCATTATGGACTAAACTTCTGCATGTCAATAACCTGTATAGTTAGGCTAAAAGGGACCTAAATCAATGGCTCGAAGTCTGTTCCACTGAACTTCTATTTATGTAATTGTTGTCATCCTAAACTGCTCCCTGAACATTTCTAAGATTTGTTGTGTCTATGGGCCTGATCCAGACCTACGCTGGCTGGCGTTAAAGCCGATCTGCCCATGCGCCGGGCAGATGTTGCCCAGTGTAGCTACGGCAACGCCCGATCGTTGACCGGGCGTCCGTAGCAGCGCCGTGCTAACGCTGGAGGGGGCGTCCCCCAGCGTTACTACGTTCAGGTTAGTGTAGGTGGGCGGGGGGGACCGGGCGTCCAGCGCCGTGCTAACGCTGGAGGGGGCGTCCCCCAGCGTTACTACGTTCAGGTTAGTGTAGGTGGGCGGGGGGAGTTAGTTTAGTTTTTCTATCAGTTTGTCAGTGTGTCATGTGTGTAATTGTGTGATTTTCTATCAGTTTGTCAGTGTGTCATGTGTGTAATTGTGTGATTTTCTATCAGTTTGTCAGTGTGTCATGTGTGTAATTGTGTGATTTTCTATCAGTTTGTCAGTGTGTCATGTGTGTAATTGTGTGATTTTCTATCAGTTTGTCAGTGTGTCATGTGTGTAATTGTGTGATTTTCTATCAGTTTGTCAGTGTGTCATGTGTGTAATTGTGTGATTTTCTATCAGTTTGTCAGTGTGTCATGTGTGTAATTGTGTGATTTTCTATCAGTTTGTCAGTGTGTCATGTGTGTAATTGTGTGATTTTCTATCAGTTTGTCAGTGTGTCATGTGTGTAATTGTGTGATTTTCTATCAGTTTGTCAGTGTGTCATGTGTGTAATTGTGTGATTTTCTATCAGTTTGTCAGTGTGTCATGTGTGTAATTGTGTGATTTTCTATCAGTTTGTCAGTGTGTCATGTGTGTAATTGTGTGATTTTCTATCAGTTTGTCAGTGTGTCATGTGTGTAATTGTGTGATTTTCTATCAGTTTGTCAGTGTGTCATGTGTGTAATTGTGTGATTTTCTATCAGTTTGTCAGTGTGTCATGTGTGTAATTGTGTGATTTTCTATCAGTTTGTCAGTGTGTCATGTGTGTAATTGTGTGATTTTCTATCAGTTTGTCAGTGTGTCATGTGTGTAATTGTGTGATTTTCTATCAGTTTGTCAGTGTGTCATGTGTGTAATTGTGTGATTTTCTATCAGTTTGTCAGTGTGTCATGTGTGTAATTGTGTGATTTTCTATCAGTTTGTCAGTGTGTCATGTGTGTAATTGTGTGATTTTCTATCAGTTTGTCAGTGTGTCATGTGTGTAATTGTGTGATTTTCTATCAGTTTGTCAGTGTGTCATGTGTGTAATTGTGTGATTTTCTATCAGTTTGTCAGTGTGTCATGTGTGTAATTGTGTGATTTTCTATCAGTTTGTCAGTGTGTCATGTGTGTAATTGTGTGATTTTCTATCAGTTTGTCAGTGTGTCATGTGTGTAATTGTGTGATTTTCTATCAGTTTGTCAGTGTGTCATGTGTGTAATTGTGTGATTTTCTATCAGTTTGTCAGTGTGTCATGTGTGTAATTGTGTGATTTTCTATCAGTTTGTCAGTGTGTCATGTGTGTAATTGTGTGATTTTCTATCAGTTTGTCAGTGTGTCATGTGTGTAATTGTGTGATTTTCTATCAGTTTGTCAGTGTGTCATGTGTGTAATTGTGTGATTTTCTATCAGTTTGTCAGTGTGTCATGTGTGTAATTGTGTGATTTTCTATCAGTTTGTCAGTGTGTCATGTGTGTAATTGTGTGGCAACCACACACATACCACACACACACCACACATACACACCACACACATACACACACCACACACACACACCACACATACACACACACATACACACCACACACACACACCACACACACACACCACACACACACACCACACACACGCACACGTCACACACACACACTTCTCCCCAGGGCATTTTAGCCGACCACCTGACCAAAACGTTGATTGTGATCTCCAGCTTTCAGTCCTGGTTGTGCTCCAATAAACTGTAAAGGCTTTCTGACACTGCTGCACGTCAAGTAGAAGCAACAGAAACTGTGTATAGAAGACAACCTGCAGCTTCCTTTCCTTCAGTGTGACGCTGACATGACCTAAGGTCACACCAGCATCATTAGCACACAGAGAAGTAAGGGGGAAAATATTGGATGGCTGGAGACACATGACAGCCCTGTCTAGTTGCCTCCGTAGATCCCATCAAGTATTATTATTGCAAAGTATTACACTGCTCCCACCCAGCTGCTATTTAATACCACCCCGCTGGCAATATTTTCTGGGGAGAACACTCTATCTATCTATCTATCTATCTATCTATCTATCTATCTATCTATCTATCTATCTATCTATCTATCTATCAATCACACATACATACATACATTTTTTCCAGTCATCAGTATGGGATGTTTGGAGTAGGGAGACATAAGAGCCAGGGTCAGATTTACAACACCATTTTAGTTGGGGTAAGTCTTTCCAGAACAAACAAGGTTTGTTCTGGGATGACATGATTCTCACTCAGGGATTGTTTTGTTGTGTTACATTAGGCATTGTTGGAACAGATTTTGGTTTGGTTTTTTGGTTTTGTTTGGCATTTTTTTTTGGCTTGCGTTTCTGTTGCCCAGCAATGAGTAGAAGCGTTGTGATTGAGGCTATGAAGAGGATGAGGTGTTGGAGAAAAAGCAGTTGCCTAATGGTGTTCAGTGAATCAGAAGAAGAAGTAATTCTTATTATGAGGAGAAATCTGAAAGATGTGAAAATTCCTAGATAAGCACTGAGCAAATGCTGAGGCATTGAGGTGGATGGCAGATGTGTGGATTTCTGTAATCTGCATATACGTTCCTGTGGCTAAATAACCAACTCTGCTGCTATGCATCATTATTGTACTATGTAAACACTGCACTAATTTTTTTGCAGTGCTGAAATAATGACCTAAAACAGCTGTGATCTGGAGTTTTCTGCAGCATTTGTTGTGTTGTCTACAAGTGTGTAGTGTATGGCCAGCTTTACATAAATGTTTCCCTTTCAGACCTCGATGATACTACTGGCACAGTGACTCTTGGTCCACGTGACAATGCAGAAGGAGACCTCCAAATTGAGACTGGTGAGAACTCTACTATTCCTCACTCTTTTTTTTTTACCCCATCATTGCTGCTTAATGCCCTCACATTTCATGTATGGTTCTAATCATATCAGAAGACCTGAAATATGCTATTAGTAGTATTATTGTTGTTCTGTTTATTGCATTCTTTCTAAGTTCCTTTTATTGGTTTATATACATGTGATTTGTGGCAAGCTTTAACTCATGGCTGGAAGGCGTCTAGTACATCATCTTGATGAGTTTTGAAATTCTTTTTTCTTAGATGATTCACCACAGACTGGAATGACCGAGGAGGGTGGTGACCTTGACCTAGATGTGGACACCCCTTTACCTGTGCACATACATGTAGCAGGTGCTGGGGGCACAGAGAGTCAACCTCAGACTGGAAGCTTGGCACTTAGACAGAGGAGCACTCTGAGCAGTGGCCACTGATGCCTTAGTGTGGGACAGTTATAACTGCTCACCTATCACCCTGGCAGAGTGTTATCGTGGCGGCATGGCTGGTTATCCATTATGTTCTACATCCTACAACAAGAGAAAATAAATAAGAACACTAGCTGGCACCTATACTAGAAACTGGGATCTGCTGATTGTTATTTGACTTTCCTCTAGTTTTTCTATGGTTTCCCTTTTTTGGGATGAGATTCCTAAGCACTATTCTATATATCCCTCTATGTTGGTTTGTGCTTCATTTTTCCTTTGGTAGTTCACTCATGACACATTTTTCTTCTACATACTAACGTTTCTTATCTCCTTTTGTATCCTACATAATTTTTCTTCCTCTATGGTATTTCTCACCTTCTCTTTTCCTGTCTGGAGTTACTCATCTTAGGTGCATGCTTATTTGCATACAGGAGCTTGCTGTTCCATGGTACAATGACTCTGTTGCTGGGCATGAGTCTGCAGATAGCACATTCCACACAGGACTAGACAAAGTCTCTCTCCTACCTCTTCTCTAAGCTGGCAGGCTCACAAACACACCTTAATATAGTGTTACATAGCTGTGCGCTTAGAGCATGTCCAGACACAGGTGCCTGATGGTGTGACACATGCTTTAGTGTACAGGGGTACACTAAAGCACATTTCGGATTCACTCCGAAATGTCTGGGAAATGGTCAATAATTTATTTTGTTAGAATATTTTTTTTTATTAATAAAACTGCTTATAGGTTATAAGTATTTAGAATTCTGATCCCATGCTGCTCAGTACCATGCATGTATAGACCTACACGTACAGCAATATTTACACACTGAACTCAAGCTCTCAGATTACACCTCTATGCACTATAGGAAATACATGTCAAAATAGACATTCCAGAATGAAATTCTCTACACATATATCCTTATTACTAAACATGTATTTGCAATGTTGTGGAACTGAAATGAATCTCTGAACTCACAGTACACACACAGTACAGACTGAACATCAATAAACGGTGCGATGAATGCTTTGTGACTTTTGTTTGTATCCAGTAGATCTTAATGTTATTGGATTGGATTCAGGAATGCGGACATTCCTGTATCCGGTCCAGAAAGCTGCGTGGGACAATGATCCGCAATTCGCTACTGCGCCTGTGCACGCAGTAGACTTTCAACACACATCTGGATCCTCAAGATGCCAGCGGGACGGGTAGCATGTGTACAGCATGGTGTGAGGGGGAAGGTATTGTAATAGCACAGTAAGCGGTTTCACCTTGCGCACACAGGGCTTGCAGTCAGGTGGTGGTCTGGCTTTGGAACTCCGATGCCAATGTCTTCAGATTGGTGGAGAAGTTCTGTGTTTGGCTCATAGGATTTAGAAATAAGGTATTTCTGGTGCTTGAGTTAATGACCGCTACATCAGGTAAGTGAAATTGACAAAACTAAATCAAAACACTAAGGATGTTACAGTAACAGAATGAAAGAAGGAAAAGGTTAGGAATAGTATGATCCAAAAACTTAGAAACCTACTGAAAGCCCACAGACTTTTAAATAATCCATAACACTGCAGCCTGTTACATGAATGCATTTATCCATAACACTGCAGCCTGTTACATGAATGCATTTATCCATAACACTGCAGCCTGTTACATGAATGCATTTATCCATAACACTGCAGCCTGTTACATGAATGCATTTATCCATAACACTGCAGCCTGTTACATGAATGCATTTATCCATAACACTGCAGCCTGTTACATGAATGCATTTATCCATAACACTGCATTAATTTTTTGTCAGCAATACAAGTTACAGTAACATCATGATATTACACAAAGCATATTCATAAAGAAAATCATAAAGGTTGTACATCATAACTTATCTTCACGCAAGTAAAGAACACATCACATTCTATCATTGTAGGTGTAAAGTTGAAAGCTAATTGTAGACACGGTGTCAGTACACAAACACGGAACAGAGGACCATTATCCAAGCAGTAATTCCAGCCCCGCATACTCCGATGGAGGAATTACATAGTAGGGGGAAATCCAACCAGCCTTCCCAAATCTTATTGAACTTCTGGGGGCATCCTCTGCTTAAATAAATGAATTTTTCATGAGTTAAAGAAGTATTTACTAGCCGAAGCCAGTCACTAACCAAGGGAGGGGCTGAGGCACACCAGGTTCTGGCTATACAAACTTTAGCCCACATACACAGAAATTAACATAAAGTTGCGTATGTCTACTGAAATGATCCTCAAACCCAATACCAAAAATGCACCATTTGGTCGGTAGAACCACACCCGTTTGCTCTATACAGCCAAAAATTCTCTCCCAAAACCTCCGCACCTCCGGACATGACCACAACAAATGTAAAAATTGATCTCCCACCTCCCCGCACTTTGGGCATGCTCCAGAATGTGCAGCGCTGATCCTGGCCAGTCTGGATGGGGTAAGGTAGGCTCTGTGGATAATGTATATTTGTATTTGCTGAAATCTAATATTAGCAGTTATTTCCTGAGAGCTACTCAAAACTCCTTCCCACTCCTCATCTAATGGGCTTATATCAGCCACCTAATGTGTCCTAAGATGAGTAAGAGAGGTCTCTGGGATGGCTGCGGACAGTGCCGAGTAAATACCAGAGACTACATGCTCATCCCCAATATTTAACAATAATGTCCTGACTGGAGAGAGAGTTAAAGAAGGAAGTGTATTGGCAAACTGAGCCTTGACCGCATGTTGCAATTTAAAATATTCAAGCCACATTGAACCAGGGAGGGAATACAGCCTGCAGCTGCGAAAAGGGTTTAAGGCCAGTATCATGCAATACCCGAAAGAAAGTAAGGATATCATGTCGACGTCAAACCTCTGACCCCTCAAAACGGAGGAGAGTCGAAAAAGTAGAATTACCCCAAAAGGGAGGAGCCGGGTCCATATCCCTTCCCCCAAATGTTGCATGCGTCCACCTCCACACCTTTTCTGCCTGAAGAATGAGAGTAGCAGTTACGCGGATAAAACCCTGCTAGTAGAGCCTGTGGGGGGGTTATGACGAAAGCCTGCCTGACTGACCAGGGTCCAATGGAGGACTCCATGGGAGGAATCTGTGACCCAATCTCTGAGGTGAGAAAGCTGAGCAGCCATATAGTACAATAGGATGTTTGGGAGAGCCATGCCCCCCTGTTCCCTAGATCTAGAAAGATTCTCCCTGCTGATCCTGACTCGTTTATGTCCCCAAACGAAAGAACCAAATATAGAATTAATTTTACGAAAGAATTGGGGCTGAATCAGGACCGGTGACTGTAAAAGCACATACAACAATTTCGGCTGGACTGTCATTTTTAGCAGATTAACTGCCCATAACTGTCAATGGTAATTTATGCCACACCTTCAATCTATGTTCTAAAATATTGATGAGGGGCAGGAGGTTATTGGAATAAAATTGGGACAGATCATTTGATATATGGATGCCTAAGTATTTAAAGTGGGAGGTCCATCTTAAAGGGCAGTGAGCTACAGGAGTCCTGCCCCGCATTGGCATGATATACGACTTATCCCAATTAATCAAAAGACCAGAATAGGTACCAAATTTATTGACTAGGTCAGGGGTTCTCAACCTTTTTTTTGTTGAGTACCACTTACCCGAGTCCAAAATATTTAACTTTAAAAAAAATATAACAATTAGCATAATATTTATATGTAAGGTTCAGTTCAGGTTAATTTTAGGCTCAAGATTTAATTTTCCTCTTCTCATATTATTTATTATACCTCCCCCATTCAGATACATCCTACTCCCCAAATTACATATTACACTTCTCCTGGAAATATTATACCTTTCCCCATATGATGTATTAGACTCCTGTTACATCCCTCTCCACACATTACACCATCCACCCACCCCTCTGTTACATCCCTATCTACAAATTATACCTCCCCTAATGTTCTTATCTCCCTCTCCACATATTATACCCCTACTCTTATCTTCCTCTTCACATATTACACCCCCTACTCTTATATCCCACAACACACATTACACCCCCCTACTCTTCTATCCCTCTCCACACATTACACCATCCACCCACCCCTCTGTTACATCCCTATCTACAAATTATACCTCCCCTAATGTTCTTATCTCCCTCTCCACATATTAT
>WWET01004232.1:65017-76931 GCA_011038615.1 Limnodynastes dumerilii
CCCTTGATGCATGCAACTATTACTGTACTGTGCTAGATGTTTTGTTTACTAGTACATTACTTCAATATTAAATTAAGGGTAAATAGGGTCTAGGGCATAGACAGAATAGTTCTCTTTAATAATATTGGGCCTGATTCACACTTAAGAAGCTTCTGCTTCTTAAGTGCGTATCTGGCCGAAATGACCTACTGCGCATGTGTAATTTATGATATCTACTTACCAGATCGGTAAGTAGATAGCGTAGGCGTGGTCTTTAAAGACCGCACACAGGGATTTACGTCCACAGAGGCGGCGTTATGCTAGAGCTAGAATCTGATTGGTTGCTATGTGCAACATCTCCACTTTTTCTTTCCCGCAGCTTTGGAAATCTGGCCCCAGGTATTATTTTATTGAAGACTTTCATTTTACAACATTTAAGCTGACATTTTTTGTGAGGAGGGGAGTGTATTAAATATCTTGAAATGATTTCAGCAGTGAAGGCTTACAGGTTATACAGGAAGACATTTTCATAGACATAACTGTACATTTTTGAGTCATTGGTGATAGTCTGTCTATTGAAAAAGGCATATACTCTCCTCCCTCCCCCCAAAAGGTATTTCCCTAATTACCTTTGCTTTTCCTGTAATCATTCTCCCCCTTTTTCCCTCTTCATAAGGAGATTTGATAGTGATGAATAGTGAAGGAAAGCTTACAGTCCTAAGGTTTATACAGTGACTAATATGACCATGTGAGCAGCCTGTAATCCGTACAGTTATACCTCATGACTGGTGGCTGTACGGAATTTCTAACAATATATATTCATCATATTATCATACAGTATGTAAATTATATACAACTAGTCAAAGTCCCATCAAAATTACGAGACAAAATATATTGTCTCCAGCCTACCCAGTATTTCCTATTCATCTCTTTTCAGCTCCCATTATTCTTCATCATGTCTCTCCAGCTCTCACTATCCCCATCATGTGTCTCCAGCCCCCCAGTATATCCCACAAAGTGTCTCCAGCTCACAGTATTCCCCATCATGTCACTCCATCTCCCCAGTATTTCCTATCATATGTCTCCAGCTCCCAGTATATCCTATTATGTCTCTCCAGCCCCCAGTATTCCCATCATGTCTCTCCAGCTCCCAGTATCCCCTATCATGTGTCTCCAGCCCACCAGTATCCCCCATCTTGTGTCTCCAGCCTCCAAGTATTCCAAGTATTCCCAAGATGGCGGTGGTGGGTCTCTCCTCCGCTACTTAGCAACAGGGACAGAATATTTAGTATAGAGAGTTTGTGTCCCCTAATATATGTGCACATAATCACCTTTTATTTATCACAGAAGCACCCAATACAACCACTCTGTATAATATATATGTTTTAACTGAGCAGTAAGGTGACATTCTCAGAGGTGTATAAGGTAGCACATAGGTTTTAGACTATTTAGTGCCCCCAGAATTCACTCTATTTCTAAAGGACAGGATGTTGCTAGGTAGTGAAGGGGGGTGCCGCTGCCGCCATCTCCACATTCTGCTCCTTACCTCCGATAAATAGGAAGGACCCCTGCTGCCATCTTGGATGTGGCAGGAACTTGCTGAATGCATACAGATGCAGAATGTGGAGATGGCGGTGGCGGGTCCCTCTGATACTGCCACCGCCACCGTAAAATGGGACTCAAAAGGATGGGGGGGTGTAAAAAGTGTAGGGCTTTTTTTTTTAATATTTATTTTGCTCCTGACCATTGGGCATGCGCAGTGGTGTCCCATCGGCGTGGATGCTACTGCACATGCGTATAACGGTGAGGAGCAGAATACATATAAATATATATGTATATATATATATATGTATATATATATATATATATTAGAGCGCCATATTTCCATAAGAAACTGCAATATATATATATATATATATTGCAGTTTCTTATGGAAATATGGTGCTCTAACTATACTTTTGACCGTTACCGAGTGTCACGTCTGACGCCACCGTACTTTCCGGACCAGGAGCCGTCTGTCAGTGGCTCTCCCACATCATGCCCGCTCTCCAGCCCGCTAGAGGTGCTGCTTCCAGTGGTGGCAGCCTCCTGTACTGTGTCCATTGCAGCATAATGTCTGGGAATTGGGCATTTTCACCACTATCCTCTGGTGCATTGACGTCACCATCTTGCCTCCTGTCAGGTGATTTCCAGCAGCCACTCAGATACACCTCTGCAGCACACATGATCCCTCCAGCTAATCTGTGCACTGGGCGGGCTATATAAGCCCTGTGCACTGATCCCTCAGTGCCAGAACAACTTGGTTACTCAAGGTGCCTGGTTCCAACCTGCCTTGCATCCAGACCTGTCTGCCTTGCATCCTGACCTGCCTGCCTTGCATCCAGTTCTGTCTGACTTACTATTCACTCCAGCATCACACGCACTACTGCCTCCAGCATCACCCGCACTACTGCCTTCAGCATCACCAGCACTACTGCCTCTAGCATCACCCGCACTACTGCCTCCAGCATCACCTGCACTTCTATTGCCAGCCTGCCTGCTCTCCAGCAGTCCGCTGTCCAGTCCAGTCTCTGGAGTAATCCAGTCCAGCCTGCCTGTGCTAATCCAGTCCAGCCTGCCTGTGCTAATCCAGTCCAGCCTGTCTGTGCTAAACTAGTCCAGACTTGTTCTTATGCGCAAGCATCATCTCCGGCCTCCCAGCTTCCTCTACAACATCCGCTGTCCTACGCACCGCTCGGAACCCGTGACTAATTCAGATTCTACCAAGACTGTGACACTGAGTGTAGCGCAAGTGGCAATCTGGATCCTGTCCATTTTAGTTAAACTACAGCAGACCTGACCAATTTGTGGATCTCCTGGTGTTGTGAAATTTTAGAACCCAGAATGCTTTGCTAGGTAGCTATGCATATTAAGAGCATGCAGGGACTTGTAAACACTTGATGATCTTGAAATTGGCATGAGCTGGTGTAGAGGAAATAAGATTGCATTTTAGACTTATGACTCAAAAGTCCATATAAAGGTTCCAATACTTATGAGCTGTCTCGTGTGTTGGGTATCACTTTTGTGTACTGTTAGTGTTGACTAGCTTTAATTCTATTTGTCATTCCAATCTTCATGATTAAATTATATTGGATAAAAGGGTTTGTCCTTTATTAATAATGTACAGATACTAGTTAGATGACAGAAAAAAAGAAACGCATTTAGCCATAGTTGTCCGAAGAAGGAGACAGAGTTCTCTGGGAGTTGCCATAAATTACATTGTGTATTGTATGTTGATCATTAGGTTGCAGTCAATATGGTTGGAGGTTACTATAATTCAATCTGTATTGTATACTGAGAACTAGGGGCCTGATCCAGACCTACGATGTAGCGCTGAGCGTACTAACGCTCAGCGTTACATCGTGGGACTCCCCCTGACACCCCCCCTGCCCCATCGTATTTACAATCCTTTACACCGGCTGAAGGCTACCCTATCTTCAGCCGGCGTAAGGGAGTGTAAATACGCTTGGACGGCGGCGTTAGTACGCTATCGCCGCCCTCCCAGCCTCATTACACTCCCTCCCCCCGCCTCCCTGCGCTAACCTCAGCGTAGTAACGCTGGGGGATGCGTTACTACGCTGAAGTTACGCACGCCCGATCCACAATCGGGCGTTTCCGTAGCAACACCGGGCAACATCTGCCCGGCGCATGCGCATTTTAACATCAGCCAGCGTTGGTCTGGATCAGGCCCTAGGAATGTATTGTATAGTAGTGACTAGGATGCAGTCTTTTATAGCATTGACCAGTATAAGGTTTGTTTTTAATGGTGGTCACTTGGGAGTGGATATCATATAGCAACTAATACATGCTTTCTTTTATTGTAGTTGCAAGAATGCATTCTGTATTTTATGTTTGTTACATTGATGCTGCAATGTGTAATACGGTTGCAATCTCCGGTTAGAAAGTATGGCTTCTGAAAAAGCGATATTCGAAAGTTACTTTTCAAATGTCCCTTTTTCTGAAGCTTACACTTTTAGCAATTTTTTTTATGAATGCCGTTCAGCATACTCACCCATTCACATTTGGAAACAGCAGATCACTCTGCTGGAGGTGCGTAAACTCTTTCTGCGGGGTTAGGGTCAGGCTGCAGGGGAGGGAGGGTCAGGGTCAGGCTGCAGGGGAGGGAGGGTTAGGGTTAGGCTGCGGGAGATGGTGGGTTAGGGTCAGGCTGCAAGTAAGGGAGGGTTAGGGTAAGAGTTAGGGGAATAACTGGGGGAACTTTTTTTTAACAGTTTTCGGAGCACCGAAAGCTCGGTGCTCCGTCGATGGATTGCAATGCCTTCTCGAGTCATATGCAATCGAAATCCCAGCAACTGGCTGGGAGGAATCAGCTTTTTCGAAAATGGGACTTTCGGACCAGAGCCTCAAACCCTGTGTGATACACTGATGTTAAATTGTAAAACATAAGGGCACAAATATATAGTTTGCTGGGGGGACACTTGCGCATCAGCCCTGTATGTAAGAGATAGATATTTGTAATCACTGCCCATGTTTATCTGCTGATTGAGATTTAGTCCATGTAGCTAGGGGTCAAATAATATATGTTACAGGACCAGGGTATGTTAGTGAGGTTAGAGACTGCACACAGACTGACCCCATGCAGGAAGTGAAATTCAATGGAAATTCTATTAGCTTTACAAGTATCCAGAGGGAACAAACTTTAAAGACCACACCTTCACATGCTTTAAGATCACATTACAGTATACGCACTTAAGAATAGGTGGTAAAAGCCAAGTAACCCTTCTTCACCCTAAGTGTTCCCTTTTCTTCTCACCCTCCTTCCAGGCATTCTCCACTCCTACATACTTATCCAGTGATTCAGGAATGACATCATAACCTGGATTTATATAAGAGCCTTACGGTGTTTCCTAATTAGACGATATCTCAGGTATACATTAAAGAAGAGAATGAAAAGGAATCTGTAAAGCTTGTCCTGTACCAAAAGGTAAGTAAGAATTTTATGTTACTCTGATTCTATGTTTCATGAAATGTGATCAACCAGACAGAGCAACATGGTTCAGTGCTGAGGAACAGAAACAGATGGCTTAAAGGAAACGCACAGATCGTGGCTGTGTGAGCAGGTCACATACCAAGCAATAGTGAAGGTGTAATTAGGCTATATGAGAGGTGACTGTCTATAAAAACATTTTATCTGCCACCAAGCATTAACTTAGTGTTAGTTTATGGGGTTTTATATATAGAATTATTTCATTGTAGTTTTACATAATGTCATGATTTTATGCAACACTGTTTAATCACTATAAATAAGCAAATATGATATATATTCAATATTACCTTTATTATAATTTATATATTAACAGGTTTTTATATAGCGCTATCAGAATACATAGCGCTTTACAGAGAATATTTCACATTAGTCTCTCCCCCATTGGAACTACATTCTAAGTTCCCTAACAAAAATACACACACATTAGTTTATTCTACAGCCAATTAACCTACCAGCATGTTTTTGCAGTGTGGGAGGAAACCCACGCAGACACAGGGAGAACATACAAACTCCACAGAGTAGTCTAGGAATTGAACTCATGACCTCAGCGCTGTGAGACACAAGTGCTACTCACTGAGCCACTGTACTGCTCCAATCAGTGGAAACTGTTGCATTTTTAAGTTTGAAACTTGATGTTTCCTACATCCCTTTTTGTGTATATGCAGTATGTATATAAATATATATATTTAAATGTAAAAATAATAAAGAATATTGTAGTTTTGATTACAACCTCTGATATAATTGTACTAATTATCTCTCTTTCACCCCTTCTTTCATCTCATTTTCCAGCAAAACATCTTTTCTTTCATTTGATACCCTATTCTGCATTCAGATGGCATCTTCTCTACTGCTGCTACTTCTGTCCTTCTGCCTATTTATCGCAGGTTCTGTAACATCAGCAGATGGAGACACTACTGACCCACAAGAGGGCAGAAACTTCAACTTATCCACTACTGTTGTCCCTTTATTAGAGAGCAACTCTACCACCCAGCACACCAAGGTTACTTCAAGTCGCCAAAGCACCCCAGAGAGAATTTTGTACGTCACTAGTGGGCCAGATGATTATTATGATTATAATGATGAGGATGATAATAATGAAAAGCCAACAGTTATTGCTCCTCCACGTGTTCCAAGCAGTCCCTGTCTGTATGACCGCTGTGAGCATCTGGGCCCCACATGTGAGGAAATTCAGAATAATGCAAACGACCCTTGTCTCTGCCCAGGAATAAGTGGACCAATGATTAAACCAGACTCGCCTCGCCTGGGGCAGGTCATTCTAGGTGAAAGAAAGGTGATAGTGAATTGGTGCTCCCCCCTTTCCACTGTTAATGGTTACAGTTTGATGTATGGGAACACAAATGGCCCAATGGAAATTCTGCCACCTGTGAATGCCACTTATCGCTCCTACCAAATTGAAAATCTTTTACCTGGTACTCAATATATAGTTTGTGTGGTGGCAGTTAATATGGCTGGAGAAAGTCCTGCAGATGCTGACATTGAAAAAGAGGAACATGATGACAGTAAGCCAGGACCCTGCAGGATTTTCCACACGACTGTTTCCAAGAAATTATATATTTATCTTGGGGTGGTGTTGGGGGTGGCAGCACTGACTGGGCTGTTGGTTGGTTTTGGCTACTGGCTCTGGAGAAGACAGAGGAGCAGGAATAGAAAGTTAGCAGAAGAGGAAGATATTGGAATACCAAACCACGTCTATAAGCCTGAGAGCGTAAACCAGTTGTGAGCTCACAAGTGTATAGGGTACCTATAGGGGCACAGAGTAAGGTTTTCGTAAGTAGATGAGAAGATATGTGAATATAAATGCTGAATTTAGACATGTATATGACAAGATTTATAATACATTTTATTTTTTTAGTATGTTTTCCTTTATATTCATTTTACTAGAACAATGTTGTCTTCAAATACTCATCAATGTTAAATGAAACTGCTCAGTATCTGAGTGCAACAAGCAAAAACAAAGTATTCTCCCTGCAAGCTAAGAATAAAATGACAACAGAACATAAAATACTGTAGCACCACATACATAAACTGCGGATGATAAAATTGTCAATGTTGGAAGAAACAGAGATATCAAGCAAATACCAAAGTTATCAAAATTAACCATATATTGTGTAGGGCACGTTGGTCCACCACCTTTGTCCCAGCAAAATAAACTTTAGGTAATTAAGTGATGTGCAGTCATTCAAAGTACCCGTAATAACTATTCCCCCAAGAGGCTTTCCAAAGAACAAGAGGGTCCATACATAGTTTTTTTTTCTATGAATGAAGCTGCAGCAGGCCGGCTTATCTTCACTGCGAGCCTGGCAGCTTTGTTCACAGTATTTACTAAAACTTACCCCTCCAGTGAGGTCCCGCGATGATCTGCAAAGTCATCGCAGGACTTCTCATTCATGCAATGCTTGAATAAAGTACTGCACATGCACAGTGACTTTCATTCGGGAATTTGAAGTCCAGACATGAGACACACTGTCATGTCGAGTCTTTGCCATTTGCAGTCAGACGGTCACCTGGACAGCTGAGTATAAAATATTTCCTTCTTTTTTTTTTTTTACTTATTTAAAAAAAAAAATATATATATATATTTTTATTTAATATAACATGCTTATGTCTCCTCATACATGCCTCCCCCTTTCCTCCCCCTAATAACAGTTGTTAGGGGGAGGAAAAGAGGGGTGTATGGGGAGATGACTGGAATTCTTACCCCTAATGCCAGCCTGAGCTGGTGTTATTTTTAGGCTAGAAGCGGAGTGTAAAACGTCCCAGTGTAGTTACCCTAGCTTACGCCGGCTGAAGTTAGGGTAGCCTTCAGCAGGCATAAGCGAGGGTAACTACGCTTGGGGGCAGGGGGAGTGTCAGGGGGAGTCCCATGATGTAACGCTGAACATTACAATTACCTGGGGTATCCTTGGCTACCATGATGGTAGTCATGGTAGTTCCCGAAAAACCTAATGGTTTCTTTAGATGCTCTCAAACTAAGTGCCTAATGTGTAAATTTTGTGATCATAAGGTAACACAGTTCCACTCCACCAATAATTTGGATTCGTTTGATATTAAGAGCTTCATGACATGTAGAAGTTCCTTTGTCATTTATCAAATTAAATGTGTTTGTGGACTACTATACATTGGTAGGACCACTAGGCAACTCCATGTTCGGTTTTCCGAACACCGCCGAAACATAATTCATAACAAGCCACACTCTTTATCTAGACATGTAAATTTGCGACATGGAGGGAAGATAGAATCCATTAAAATTGTTGGAGTGGAAAAAATACCGAAAACAGAAAGAGGAGACGACCAATATTTAAAACTTTGCCAGCGAGAATCATACTGGATTTCCCGTTTGAATACTCTTACTCCTGCTGGTTTCAATGACACACTGGAACTTAATCATTTTACGTAAATCATTTTTTGGTGACTATCTTTTGTGATTTAGATCTGTCTTGATACATTGATTAATACTATGTATGAATTCCAGTGGGTCATTGTTGGTGTATGACTATCATCTTTATCCTTGGTCTTTTATTGTATACGTAAAAATTCCTTTGGGATGTTCCCCATTGCCTCTGACTAGTACTTGTATGGATTGTAATATGCAAGTTAAGTGATGTTCTTCAATTTCCATTTGCCTGTCTCTGGTGATAAATAAATATAAAAAAAACAAAACAATATTAGAGTTGAGAGGTGATGTTTTAAGTATCTGAGTCCAGAATGTCTCTAAGATGCTTCCAGTAAGAATCTTGTGTTTATTAATTTATACCTGTCAATGTTTTCATGTTTATTTATTAACAATAAACACTAATAACATCTATGTGGGCCATTTCTCCATATTGTTCCTAACAAAAATGTTTTTTTCTGTTTACTAATCTGTTCCAACTAATATTTGTGTGTTCATATTAATTGATATTGTGAATATGCATGTATATGTTGAGAACCATTATTAATTAATGCCTACATATCCCTATAATAGTGTTGAATATTATAAGCACTTATGTCTGCAATGTTGCGTTTATCAGTGATGTATAATTTATTTGTTATACATATTTTTTTGTTTGGTATTTTTATTTTTTATTACTTTTATTTTTTCAGCACCGGTTATCAATATTTAATATGATTCATGTTATATTTTTGTATTTCCTCTATTCTCTTTCTGGTATACTATAATGTTATGGTCTGGTCTTAGATTTCTGGCCAGTATTATACTGAATGAAACAACTGTGATCAATTAATCAATCACTTGGAAGTTTAAAAGGAGGTCCCAGTCTTCATTTTATTTATACCTTCTGAGAAAACCAGTTTCGCTGGAGAAACGCGTAAAGGACTTTTCTGGGGTATCCTGTGACTTGTATTACCTCTAGATCTGATATATTCTTCTCCATTGGCACTATCATTTTATTACTTGCTCCACTTTAGCAGTTGATGTGGACATTACACCTTCCTGCTGTTGCATAGAGTTAGAGATTTCAACACCCACGTGTCTGCGGCCGGACTACTGCCATATAGGAAACGGCAAGCACTTGCAGTGTGCGTCTGGGGCTACACTGACCTACTGAGTCGCTGTCAGGAGCGTCTGGAGCAATTACATCTGCGGTGTATGCGGCTCTCATCTGTCCTCGAGGCATTCATTCGGCTCCTAGTTGCGGTGACTCTGTTTGTCGGAACAGTGTGCCTTTACCATCTCCTCATTGACACTGAGGTTTACACCGACGAATTGTGCCATATTATTTACCTTACCACCATGTGTATGCTGTACGTGATAACCGATAAAGTATATATCTCTCTCTCAAATTACTTCATCAGTTGTATTAACAGAGACTATTGCATTGAAATTCTTATTTGAAATACTGTGGCTGTAAGCCTATATTGTGGCTATTTCTTGGAATCTAAAAAGTGTAACACTTTCGGGGACGCCGTTATTCTGTTTCAAACAGCCTGCTCAATCTGTAGCCAATTAATCATCGAAGGAGCAACATTGTTTTCCATCTGTGCCAAGATTCTTTTTTTATAGCTATTATATTTCAGATTCTTTTACAACAATTGGACAGTGTTACATATATCTGTTATAATCATATTTGCATTGTATGAGCGTATTACTTTTTTGGAGATCTATGCCACTTGATACCCTGATCTGCTAAATTTGAAGATAATTTTAAAGTTTTTGTACTTTTAATAAATTAATTTTCAATACACTTTGAGCGCTTATCTTATCATATTTTTGTATTTTTTTTAGATATATAGATCTCTGCCTGTTAGAAAGAACCAGAAGTTTTACTAATCCAATTACAACCAAAGTTGTTAAATTCAGTTAAATTTAACAACTCAAGTTAAATTCAGTAAAAACATGTTGACATGAAAGCACATTATAGTATAGATCTCCATCAGATCAGTTTAGCAACACAGCAGAGACTGCAGCCCCAGGACTTGTGCATTTCACCTCTGTTAATACATTAGGGGGCCTGATCCAAACCTACGGCCGCCCTGGGAATTACGGCCGCTGCGGCCATAATTTCCCTGGCGGCGTAATGGCGTAATGTTACGAAAAGGGGGCTTCCCCCCTCTTTACGCTTGCTGTATCTCTGCCATCAAGGCGGAGATAGGCATGCAAATTAGGGAACGGGGCGGAGGAAGCCCCGTTACAATTAGCAATGCGGCCGTAAAGGCAGCAGAGCTGATCGTAATAGTTGAGGTAGGAATCTGGACACGTTAGTGCACTCCCCGCTACGATTACGGCCGTACAGACCTCGGGCGGCCGTAAGGTGCCCGTAGGTCTGGATCAGGCCCCAGAACTCTGGTAGGGGATTCCTAGTAAAATGGTGGCAAAATTAACGAGTTAGTGCCTATTTCCCTATACAGGATCCATAACACGTGAGATATCCATTGAGATGATTTTGTAGGGGATCAGCTAAAAACCTGCAGCGGTGATTACTTGTACTGCTTAACCTATCAACTGAGCAAGTAAATAAAGTGTCACTGCAGGGGATTACCGGTAGCTAAAGGCTGCTTGTGTGTTCCACGGCCCATCACTCCAGCACCGGTCCTGCGTGTGGGGAATATTAGGGATCAGCACACTGTATAAAGCACATATTTGTATTCAAGGGAATAGCATATACGTATGTAACATTGTAGTGCTATGTAATATGAAGGCACTATATAAAGCTCTGTTAATAAATAATACATTAATTAATATGTGGGGTATTAAGGTATTACTAAGCCCCATATATAGTAGAGTATTTGCCATTACCAGAACCCCTCAAATACTCCATATATTTTTACACAGTGTGCCATGTTTGGACCCCTAATATATCCCACATGTAATATATATGGGTATATTAGGGGAGAGTTTATGATACACTGTATGAGGCACATATGGGGTATTTAAGGGGTCTGGGAATAGCACTTACTATTATAAATGTGGGCAGAGCCATTTCTAGGGATGGACAAGCAGTGCAACCGCACTGGCTGCCCTTCCCCCAAAATTTAGTAAAGGGAGGGCCACCTTGATGCCCCATTATCCAGCACTTACTTGTACTGCTTAGTGATCGGCTTATCAATACAATGTAAGCGCTACTGTAGAGAATCAACCATGATCCTCCCTGGTGGAGAAATCACAGCTGATTGGCTGAGCACTAATTAAGCGCTGCCTCTGTATGGGATTGGCTGAGTGACTGCTTGTGTGCTAAAGTGAGGTTTACTTGTAACGTTCAGACATGCATTCAGGTGTCAGGGAGACATGGGGCCTGATCCAGAGCTACGGCCGCCGTCGCTAGTACGTCCATAGTAGCGCCGTAGGGACGCTGGAGGGGACGTCCCCCAGCGTCCCTACGCTGAAGTTAGTGTAGGGGGGCGGGGGGGGGGGGGGTAATGAGGCTGGGC
>WWET01004232.1:76953-93878 GCA_011038615.1 Limnodynastes dumerilii
AGGGGGCGGGCGGCGTTAACGTACTAACGCCGCCGTCCCAGCGTATCAACTCTCCCTTACGCCGGCTGAAGTTAGGGTAGCCTTCAGCCGGCTCCTACAAGGGGGAGTGTCGGGCCAGAGCAGCGATGTTACGCTGAGCGCTCTGGATCAGGCCCATGGCCTTTGCAGTCAGAACCGAGTAGCTCTGTCTGTCATTTCTCTCTGACAGATGAATGAATGTTTGAATGTTACAAGTAGATACCTCCCAGCATGTACAATCTCGACAGAGGGACAAATAAGCCTCACCCAAACTACGCACCTTTCTGTTCAAACCCCACCCCTTTTCAAATAAACTTTGCTCCTTCTGCTGTCTTTGAATGAGGACAGTCCTCCAAATATAGGGAAAGTTGGGAAGTATGTGTATGCGCCTAACCATACACTTCTGCTCCAAGTATGTACCCAGCCATCGATTTCTGCCTCTTGTTTGTACCCAGCGATCTATGTCTGCCCTGTGTATGTGGTCAGCCATCCACATCTGCCCTCTATGTGTCCAGCCATCCACATCTGCCCTCTATGTGTCCAGCCATCCACATCTGCCCTCTGTATGTGCCCAGCGATCCATGTCTGCTCTCTGTATGTGCCCATCCATCCACGTCTCTCACTGTATGTGCCCAGCCATCCATTTCTGCCCTCTGTATGTGCCCAGCGATCCACATCTTCATTCTGTATGGAAATACAGCCATCCACTTTTTACCCTGTATGTGCCTAGTAATCTACTTGTGCCCCTGTATGTATCCAGCCGTGCCTTTGTGCCCTCTTTATGTGCCCAGCCATCTACTTATGACCCTGTATGTCCTCAGCCATCCACTTCTGACCCTGTATGTCTTCAGCCATCCACTTCTGACTCTGTATGTGCCCAGTCATACACTCCTGCCCCCTGTATGTGGCCATCCATACACTTCTGTCCCTATTCCCTGTAATTACCTCATCTAAGCTTCCTTGAATGACTCAACCTAACATATGTAACGTTGTTCTATGTGGCCCTATAGCAGAAGAAATTGGGACTGACTGTCCCTCTGGAATCAGGATAGTTGGAAGGTATGCAAGTAAGCATCACCCCAGACAGGGCCGCTGGTACAAAGGAGTCGGGTTAGGGGTGCAGCATCTGCAATGCTAGTGATAACATGGGATGGAGATTGACACTGATAATCTCACCATGGACTGGTAGATTTCGGGGCTTTGCTATTTTAGGTTCACCATGCAGTTTTAGTCTTGCTAACCTGGGACTCCGAATCCATGATTCAACACTCTACAGCCAATAAGGAAAACAACTGAATGAAATAGCAACTATGGGACCCACCCCCCTGTATACAGCCAAGTGTCTATCTTAAGAGCTGACCTAAGCATACAATTCAGTAACATCTCTGTGTACATCTCAGTAAGGACGTGCTAATACTGTGTCTCCCATATATGGGACATTTTCCCAACTAGGCAATAGGTCTAGGCCTGGTCCTGTCAACTTCTGATACATCCCAACCTAGACTAAGATGAGACATGGTCAACCTGAGGATGTCCTGACTTCCCATCTGGTGGACTGGTACTAGTGCATATCACTAAACTCTAGATTTAATAGCAATATAAAGAGTTAAAACATTCTGGATTCTAATTGCTTATTATATTGATACTGGATCTATGTTTGAAACATTAATTTTCTCATTTTTGGATGGTTGTTTATGGGGCTCTATGTAGTCAAATGAATGAGCATAATTACCAATAAAGCTTAAACCTTTATGCATGTGTCCCTCAAGAGGACCTTGGGACAGATGATTTTTTTGTGATGTCACAAGTGTTTGTTATAACTTGTAACACTTGTGTAAGATGTTTGCTGCTGTGAGCGTGTGATATTTAATTTATGTGTCTCTTCCTTAGATGAAATGTGTTATTAGAAATTTTCAGAAAAGATTGAACGTAACGAGTCTAAACTAGACCTCCGAGCGTGTTTCTTACATGGGAGTCCCTGCTGCGAAGGCTCGCATTGCGAATTAGGGACAGCTGAAAGCTTTTTTTCGGCTGTCCCTATTTAGAATGCGAGCCCTGTCAGAATTTTTTTTTAATGAATGGGTGAGTATACGATTTGCATACTCACCCATTCACTTTCAGAAGTTCCGCTGTCGGGGACTTAGGTTTAGGCTGCAGGAGGGACTTAGGGTTAGGCTGGGGGGGGCACTCAGGGTTAGGGAGTTGGGCTGCTTACCTTTTGGCGCACCGGGGATCGATTGTTATGCCTCATCGAGGCATAAGCAATTGATTTCCCAGCCAGTTCAGAACTGGCTGGGAGTGACTGGCCCTATCGAAATAGGTCTGTTCGCAACGGGTACTCACACTCATTTAAGACACCTTCTTAGGTGCAGGTGAAAATATATTTTCTTGCACTCTGGCTTGAAAAGGGGCATTCTAAAACATCGGTGGGGCATTGGACAGAACTACCGGTCTGTGAAGTAGTGGGTCGTGTAGACAGACCCTTTAACATGACCCATTCCATTAGGTACACAATACTCCACTTCTGAGTCACCAGCTGTCACTCACCTGGATTTAAAGAGTTATCACATGTTTGAGAAACATTTTCTCTTCAACACAGGAGGTTACCATAGTGACTGATAGTTGGAAGTTTGGAAGTAGAGTATTTTGTACCTAATGGAATGGGTCATGTTGGAGGGTCTGTGGAGATACTATAATGTATAATACAAAGAAACTTCCACCTACAGGTGCTGGGAAGTCAAAGATAATCTCTAGTATGCTTCACAGTATTCACAATATCCCCGCTATTAGACAGTGTTTTTCATTGCATAGCACACTTTCGAATGTCTCAATATAAATGATGACAGTTCTTGGAAAGGTGTGTCAAGATTCTCAAATGAAAGTCCACAATATCCACCGTGTTACTGGTCCTTTCCACTGTGTATCTTAATGCTGTTTCTTTATCCCAACTGGATATAAATAAAGGGGTAAATCCTTCTTACAAGGCTTGCCTCTTGTATGATGTGCGTGTACTACGCTGTGAACGGTTCTCCTCTCTGTAGGTCTGTCCTCCAATATCGGTTGTCCGCTTTCAAGCCGTCCTCATTGTAGTAAAGTCATATGTAGGAAAGAGGAGAGAGCTCCCATAGCATAAAAACCTTCACACAATTAACCCGTGAAATGAACTATTATGTTTACAATCAGACTTTTTGTTACTTTGCTTATCATCGGTCTTTTCTTTCTCCACGAGCCTTCTCCTTTTCTCTTCTTGATAAAGACCAGCATTTAGGTTTCCTGCTTCAACTAGTGTACTTCACTGCCCAGTGCCGCTTCTGTCTCCAAACATCCTGGGTTCCAGTGTTATATCAAAGGACTGAGATACTGTCATGACCAGTTCCTGCAGTGGCCGCTCTCCAGCTTCAGTCACAGTTCTGGATTATGCCTGACCAGGATCAGTTTGGAGACGAAGATGGCCAACGTAAGCACACACCCGTCAGAAGGGGAGGCAAACCGGGATACTAGCCAGCTAGCATAGTCTCCTTGCTATGTCTTGAAGGGGTGTGCCTTCCCTGTACCATACCTTAAGCACTAGGCTTAGTGCCGGAAGTTGCTGACTGCCCCACCAATACCGCTAAACTATGCCCCAACTGAAACAAATAAACATGTTAGTAAATGATTAAAGGGAAGGGAGGGAGCGAAGGAAATTCCAGAAGAAGGCTGGATCTCAAACAGCCAGCATTCATATACCCCTTATAAGACCCACCCCAAAAGCCTATTCTTACTGGCTAAACACTAACTACCACTTAACCCTTTAATGTCTGGCATGGGTGCCTGCACAGCCAGATGTTTATCATCCCTCAGGCCAATTTGGGGCATTCACTGACTTTTACCGGCAAAGAAGAACTGATTAATATTTTTAAAATTGCCTATTTACATGTTATGGACTGGATCCAGATTTAATAACAGCTTGCGAGCGAACCTCCAGCTGTGATTCTAATTTGCATAAGCGCAAGGGGAGAGCACGGGAACATGGGGTTCCCCCCTTAACATTTACACATTGGCCCCACTTAAAATGTGCAGTGTGTAAATGTGAAACATTCGTAAAGGGTTTAGTCAAGTCACTACTGTAAGTTTTAAATACCTCCCACCATGTGAACATGCTTTAAGCATTCTGCCCTGTCCTAACCCCCAGCCGAACCAACCCCCAGCATAGAAATCTGGATCATGAAGATTCAGATCCATGCTGGAAGTAGGTAGCGTGCTCATGCGACATGAAGATAGCGGAAAACAGACACGACTACTAAATCTTGATACGGTACATTATTACCAACAATCCTGAAGACTCCTGATTTTGGTGTTCTCTGAAAATTTGGCTTGCATTAGATTATAATATCATAATGTTGTGGAAAGGGGCAAGTTTGTGGCTCCACCACTGCTTTCCAATGCTATGATAAACAGTAGTTGGGGCCATTACAAGGCATTTTTACACAATTGCCTACTATTTATTTCCCCTTTTCATGAGATCCTGGAGGGGAGAATCAGCTGACGGCCTAAATTAAACTCCATCCCACAAAGAAATGCAATGTGTCAATGCTGTGATTGTGGGTGTGTGCCTTATTTTTAGGAGTCTCCCAGACATTCTAGGAGAGTTGGCAAACATGGATTTATGCCTTCAAGAACCCAGTTTCTGTTCTACTTATATTTTGATAACATATTAAAACTAAGGAAAATTCAACAGCTTGACTCTCTGCTATCCCTCCAATTGTATCTGTTGTCATCTCAGGGGCTGTAATGGTGGACCACGAACCATTAAAAGGGCCGAACATTACCTTCAATCCTGATAATTAGCTCAAACAACACATTTTAAACAATTGTTACAAGCGATAACAAACCAATCTGACAGCAACAAAAATAAGAGCTGGTGCCACAATTTATTGCTCTGGGAGCCATGTGTGGCCCTCAAGTCATCTTTTGCTTTCTTGCATGCAACAAAGCATTCAATCCGATCTCCGACCTTCCTGTTGGCCTGCTGTTGGATAAGTGTGTAAGCTCAGATGAGGCTAATAACATCCAATCCTGGTCCACTGTATAATTGTATCTGCAGACTTGGGGCCAAATTTACTAAGCTGAAGGATTGGAAAGTGGAAATGTTGCCCATAGCAACCAATCAGATTGTAGCTGACATTTTCTAGTATGTAATAGGAGAGTGAGAGCTAGAATCTCATTTGTTGCTATAGGTGACATCTCCACTTTTCCAATCCCAGTCCTTTTCTGCTGTAGGCTTATGTAAAAAGTATGGTCAACAATTGGACCTGCAGAGGACCTGCAGAGGACTGGACAAGTGTGTATCCAGCAACTAATTATATGTTTATTGTAAAATGAATAGTTAAACCTGTTGTGGGATTTATCACTGTCTTCCATATGTCCACAGACATATTTTAATACATTCCCAGGATCTGTCTTCAACATATTATGCCAGTCCTTATTCTTCATTAAGAAAAAAAAAAAACATCCATTGGAAGTGTAATTAGGAGGAGTTGGTGTTAATTCTTTCCCTCCAATGTGGTTTTAATGATTTTTGCAAACATCACACATGCAAGTTCTTCATCCGTTAATACATGTAATTGGATAATCAACCTGTGTTCATGCTTATCAATAGCCAGGCAGCCAAACAAGCCTTAGATTCTGGACATAATAATAAGGAGCAGATATGGATGGCTGGGCATAATAAAAAGGGGCAGATATGGATAGCTGGACACAATAACGAGGGGCCAGACATGGATGGTTGGACAAATAATAATGGGGCAAATATGGATGGCTGGGCATAATAATAGGGGGCTTATATGGATGGCTGGACAAATAATAAAGGGGCAAATATGGATGGCTGGGCATAATAATAAGGGGCAGATATGGATGGCTGGGCATAATAATAAGGGGCAGATATGGATGGCTGGATAAATAATAAAGGGGCAGATATGCATGTCTGGACATAATAATAAGGGGAAGATATGGATGGCTGGGCATAATAATAAGGGGCAGATATGGATGGCTGGACATAATAATAAGGGTCAGATATGGATGGCTGGATAAATAATAAAGGGGTAGATATGCATAGCTGGGCATAATAATAAGGGGCAGATATGGATGGCTGGACATAATAATAAGGGGCAGATATGGCTGGCTGAGCATAATTTTAAGGTGCAGATATGGATGGCTGGGCATAATTTTAAGGTGCAGATATAGATGGCTGGGCATAATAATAAGGGGCAGATATGGACGACTGGACATAATAATAAGGGGAAGATATGGATGGCTGGACATAATAAAAAGGGGCAAATATGGATGGCTGGACAAATAATAAAGGGGTAGACATATACTAGGGGCACACATTTAATAAAGGGTCAGACATGGAGGCTAGACAAATAATAAAGGGGCAGGCATATGGAGGCTGGACAAATAATGAATGAGGCGGACATATAGCTGTTTGAAGAAATAATAAGGGACAAACATATGGATGGCTGAATTAATAAGGGGCAGGCACTAGACCCGCCGCGGTGCAAGACACACCCACTTTTCCCAGACATGCCCACTGGGAGGTACAAGACACACCCCCTCTACCATGTCGCAAAATTTTGTCCCTCTTTCCAATTCTCAAATGTTGGGAGGTATGATACTAGAGAATGTCAGCTAGAATCTTATCTTAACTTGTTATGTCTCCATGGGAATGTGTAATTTGGCAGCAATGATAAAATGAAGCCTATAATAATGTTTAATTTCTAAGTATTTCCTAATACATTTTTCCTGCAATTGGTTTTTCCCTAAAATGCTTGTATATTTGCTGTGAATGCTATGGAGCATTTGAAATACTGGTACAATTTTTTTCCGACAGTTATGTAGCATCTACACAACATAATATATATGAAACACTCTAGGGCGGATGCAGCCAGTAACAGTTCAGATGTTAACATATCTGATGACAGAATTAGACATGAATAAACTTGTGATGGGAAAATTCAGGAATATATTACATTTTGGACTGAGTTAATGATTTTTTTTTTTTTGCACAAAAATGAAAAGTATAAAAATAACACAACCACAACTGTTGTCCTGGTTATGTGAACATGCAGCACATGCTAGGACTGTTCTAAGTAGTATGTCATGCTAAGATGTGATTTGTGATTTGTCTTGTCTCAATTGTATTTTTATGTTAAGCAAGCTGAAGCTATAAATGCTCTATAATATTTACAACAACAGACTGATACACAGTCAATTCAATAATTATATAATTGATCTGCATGTCTAAGAATAATCCAGCCAGCCAGAGCCGTAACTAGTAATTTTAGCACCAGGGGCAAAAAGGGACAATGGTGCCCCCTTATCCTAAATTCCAAGCCAATTTAACCATAAATGCTGCCCCCTTAGGACTTGCTCCCTGGGCGGCTGCGCCTATCGCATACCCCTAGTTACGGCCCTACAGCCAGAATCACACACAGGTTCCTCTGACTAAACCACAAAAACAGATCCAATTTTTCAGCTCTGGTGTAGAATACATGCAATGGTCTATCCCATATCTGCGAAGGGCAAAGGGCTATATATTTAATTTATTGCAATACTATTTTGCAATGTACTTAGATGAAATGGATGGAAAGTGCCCTCCATGCACCCCTGCAGTCTATCCCTAACCCTTCATGCCTAGCTGCCTAATCCTAACCCTCCATGCCCTGCAGCCTAAACCTAACCCTCCATGTCCCACAGTCTAACCCTAACCCTGAATGCCCTACAGTCTAACCCTAACCCTCCATGCCCCGCAGTCTAACCCTAACACTCCATGCCCTACAGTCTAACCCTAACCCTCCATGCCTAGCAGCCTAATCCTAACCCTCCATGCCCTGCATCCTAACCCTAACTCTTTATGCCCCACAGCCTAACCCTACGTGCCCCACATTCTAACCCTATAAGCTCCACAGCCTAACCCTGCATGCCCCACATTCTAACCCTATATGCCCTACAACCTGACCCTAACCCTTGATGCCCCACAGCCTAACCCTAACCTTTCCATTAAGGCTTAACCTCATACCCACTGCAGCCTAACCCTAATTTTCCCCTTCCTCAGACCTAACCCTCCATGCACCACAGTCTAACCCTAACCCTATATGCCCTGCAGCCTAACCCTAACCTTCCATGCCCCCACAGTCTAACCCTAACCCTCCATATCTAGCAGCCTAACCCTAACCCTCCATGCTCACCTCAGTCTAACCCTAACTTTCCATGCCCCACAGTCTAACCCTAACCCTATATGCTCTGCAGCCTAATCCTAACCCTCCATGCCCCACAGTCTAACCCTCCATGCCCTGCAGCCTAACCCTAACCTTTACCTTAACCTCATATCTGCTGCAGCCTAAACCTAGCTTTATACAAGCCACAATCGCCGCAGCCTGTAGCTGTTGGTAACGGGGAAATAGGTTCCCATTCCCAATATTAACTTTGTATTTCCACATAGTTTAATAACTATAATAATACAGTTATCATTCAGCCGCCGGATCAGCAGCTGCATCTCATTGTGTAGAAGTCAATAGGCCAGATCCAGACTTCTGTCCCTCTTTTCCTCTCGGTGGGATGGTGTATATACTCTAATTATGTGTTCTGATGCAGAATACTACACTCAGACAAGCTGAATACTTTGGTATTGGTATGGGTCCCATGTGTACTCCCGGGTGAGGTTAATGGTTAGCGGTGTGTTCACTTGAGTGCGTGGTTACAAAGGGCCTCTGATAATGGATCCCCAGGCATCCCACATTAGGATTTCCAAATGCTCCAAAATCAGATCTTCAGATTTGGTCCAATGCACTATGAAAAAACACGCTGAAAACCGGTCAAAGGACCGGATCCTGATCTCAGACTGCACAGAACTCTCGTCACTCCCCTCTCTTGTGTGGGCTTACACTGCCATAGGGAAGCCTTTAACACATTAGCAGATCATCAGATGTACAACCACTGATCCATACATAGCCCCAAAAACCCACCTCTGCTGTATAACTTACATGCTCCCCCAGCCCACCATACGCCGGTTAGTGAGGCGGAATTCACCTCTCAGGTGGGGGTATGGATCCAGTCCAGAGAAACAACCCCCTTTTGGAACACTGAACTGAAAGACCTGTATAAATGTATTTCTATTCAACATTATTTTATATTTTTAGAGGCTTTTTATTTTACAGGTATCTTGCATTAAAGCCAGGGATGTGTGTCTATATATACCAGTGTTTCCCAACCTCAGTCCTCAGGGACCACTAACAGTGCATGTTTTCCAGGTGTCACTGCTGGAGCACAGGTGTGTTCATTACTAACTGACACATTTTTAAAGCTCCACAGGTGCTGCTCATTATATCAATTGCGATTCTTTAAGGAAACCTAGAAAATATGGACTGTTAGTGGTCCCTGAGGACCGAGGTTGGGAAACACTGATATATACTAAAGAAGCAATATCAAAGACGAGCGTAAGATTAGACAAATCTTATAGGTGACATGGAGTCTAGGTGGTCAGATGAGCCATAGATTATTCTTCTCTGCTGGAGACAGCACATCAGCATTACACTCATTGCAGTGACACATCTTGATGATTTGATTTGAGGATTTCTTTTGATCATCTGTTCTTCATCCATATTTTTCCAGTGTATGTACTGTCTCTAGACTTTCTCTTCTCTGTCTGCTTATTAATCCATTTTGAACTTTTTTGTTATTCTGGTGATTCACCATTCATTTGGAAAGCAGTTCTGTCTTTTAGTTTTTTCTATCCCCCAGCCATCCCTCCTCCGTACTGGATTCCTTCACTCTCACACTGTACCCCCAACTGCTGGGAATATTCAGTTATACGGAATGGTGACTACATTTCCTGCCCATCAGTCCACACGTGCAAAACCCACACTTTAACTCTTCATCACACCAAGTGGAGCTTTGCTACAGTATGACCCACTCCACCCATTCCTCTTATTTGCTTTGTTATAACAAACATAAGAGAGGAGAGTATTCCTAAACAGCAATACAGAATAATCATATGTTTGCCCTGGTATTTATTGCATTGATTTAACACTTTTCTCCTGATGTTTATTTTCTCTTGGAAAACTATTTATAGGTAATGATTGTTCAGTTGGGGATTTGTGTTATGTTGGTGGTTAAATGAATGTATGAAAAAAATGTGGCTTCCTTGATGTGATTACTAAGAAAAATATGACTTCCCTAGTTTCAGAGAAACTTTTCTGTTGTGTAAAGCTTAGGTGTACAATGGCCATACATTCTAACATTTTTTTTTTAACACAAAGGGCCAGATTTACTAAGCTGTGGGTTTGGAAAAGTGGAGATGTTGCCCATAGCAACCAATCAGATTTTAGCTGACATTCTCTAGTATGTAAAAAGAAAGTGAGAGCTAAAATCTGATTGGTTGCTATAGGCAACATCTCAACTGTTCCAAACCTGCAGCTTAGTAAATCTGGCCCCAAAAAATTTTGTTTTGACTCCTTATAAAATGTACATATTATATTTTATAATGTTTTATGTCTCTGTGGAACAGCAACTAGTATTCATTTCCTAGCTTGGTAATTTTCAGGCCTTTACAGTGATTTGGGGCCATAGGTCTGATCAGGGCCGCCAAGAGGATTTCTGGGCCATTTCTCTCCATTCCTCATTGATCCTTTAATTGACTTTGCTGGTGTCCCTGTCCCTATGTCTCTGCTGTGGCTGCATTCCTGGATTGCAGGGCTTGATCAAGTTAAGCAGGTAAGCCGCTGCCCTGCTTTAAGCCAGTCTGCACCCCACTAGTGCTGCCTCTGGGCGTAGGTCCCCAGAATCCACTGGCCCAGGTAATTAATATCCAATCCTATCAGCACCCCTGGATCTGTTTACATCATAACAGGTATGGCCAATAATTTTTCCTGATCATTCATTTAAGGGTCTGCTGCAGATTACAATAAATAATTTATAGACACTATGGGACAGTTCCAGAGTTTGAAAATAAGGTAAAAATGTGGGTAATACAGGTTTGCCGACTTTTAATTTCCTCCCTCAAGGAGATCTCATGGGGTAGACATAGATGCGGGGCTTGATGTCACTATTTATGCAAATCATGTCCGTAAGCCATTCCCCTGTCCTGTCAAAGCTTCAGTCTCTGGTTTTACTATGGATTGGGTGGGGATGATGATGTAAATTGCACAATAAAGCCCCATCTATCCTTACTAACGCTGCAGAGAGCAAGATTGCGGGAGATTTACAGGCTCTCCTGGGATACCGGCAAAAAGTCTTCCGAAGAGTCCTGGAGAGTCGGCAACCATGGGGTAAAATCATGTAGAATTTCAGGGAAGGCAAATTTTAACTGTTGGAAATAGTATTACGGATATTTTCCTAGCCCAGGTCTAAATAACAATTTCAATATACAGCTGGTCCGTATCTGGGGCTGATACAGAAAATGAGAAAATCTTCACCATGAAAAACTTGTTAAACGTCAGAAGTGATGTTTAGTATTTGTGTGCTACAACCAAAAACAGCCAGTATTTTCTTTACAGGCAAAAAAAAAATCTATTAATTTGAACCGCTAATATTGCAACATTGCCTGTCCGAGTGCAGATTTACACCTTTCTGTGCATTTCTCCCATCTCTGAGTCAGCACTATTGTATGAAATAAGCAAAAGCAAAGTACGGTATTCACCCTGCAGGGACTATCTCTCCCCAACATCTCTGCACCACAGCTAATCCGCTCCCTGCCACCACAGCTTATCACTGTCACTCCTCCTTGTAGGTTCTAACTGTCTGAGGAGCAACAGCACCTGTCCATAGACAGCACTCAGAGGTTCTAAGTTCTAACCTTTCTTCATAAACTACTAATCAGCATCTGACAGCAGTGCTGTTGTCTCCTGCTAGCAGGGAAATAAGGGCAAGCACCAGTCTGTTGATGATAATAATAATAATAATAATAATAATAATGAATAGAAATTGCCAGGGGTCTGTGTCCTGAGTTGTGTTCACCATCCAGTGCTCTGACACCAGTGTGTTTTTGCATATATTTGTCATTCCAATAAATCAGTTCATGGCACACAACACACGATAATTGACCCAGTTACCCAATAATTGCCTGATCTGCCCAGTAATTGTGTAGCCAGCTTAACAATGTGAAGACAACCTGTGAGGGACTGGTGATAGTTCTGCTGCTATTATTTGAAGAATCTGAGTGACTTCATCCCCATGTGAGCTTGTTTCCCTCCCACAAATCAGCAAAATGATGGTTTAACATTACTATTTTTAAGATAGTAAATAACTATAATAAGCAAATATACATAAAAAAGTAAATTGCACTTAATGTTAGGGCACTATTTACATAGCAGCTTGTTTATAAATGAATGAAACTGATCCAGACTGGCTTCTCCTCACAGCGAGCCTGGCAGCTTCATTCATTTAAATTACTGCGTAAAACTTACCTGCCCGACGAGGTCCCACGATGATCTCTGTGCTCATCGCAGGACATTTTATTCGTACTTCGTATACTCTACATGCACAGAGACTCCATTGCGGACTTTGAAAATTTCAGAGGGCCTCATTTACTAAAGTCGATTTTGTTAAACTTTTTTTAAAAGCAAAGTCCCGGGACTTAAGCCTTTAGCAAAATCAACCAGGCAAACATCTCTGGACTAAACTCGTCCAGATGTTTGCCTTTAAAAAAATACAGATTGCCGTATTCACTAAATCCGATTTGTCTAAATCTCCTTTAGATCGTCGGCAAATCGTGGCAAACTAAAGCACCTTCATGTGTGGCGCCCCACCCCGTGCCTGAAAAACACATGTCAATATATTTGACATGTTTTTCTCTATACAAAATGCCAGCACAGCATGTCTGGAATGCTTAGCATGGCTGCACTGCATTTCTGAGCCTTGTAGTAATATCAGCGTCAACATGTTAAGCCTTCTAAACATGCTGCGCTGTACCCGGTGCAGAAAAAAAATTTGGTCACTAGAGGGCAGCCTTTTATAGTAATGATGATGTCACAAACACTAGAGCCCCCTAATGTAAATGATGTCATCATTACTAAAAAAGTCTGCCCTCTAGTGACCGAATGGTCATTAGGTGTGGCGCGGAAGAAGAGGAAGGATCCTGTCGTAGGGGCAAGTGCCGGAAGAGGCAGAAGAGCTGAAGAGTGGACCGGAGCTGCATCTTCCATCAACCGGAGAAGATTCTACAAGCAACTGGAGAAGATTACCTGCAAAGAAGAAAGAAACTCCAAGCAACTCGTCCCAAGAATGGTGACAGCTAAACGGTGTGTTCAAATTTTTATTTATTTTATACAACACACAGAACATTACTACACATTTATTATAGTACACGGTGGCCACCGGAGGTAAGTTCACACATTAGGGGGAATTGTTATGTAGTGTAAATGTTTATTTTAGCCACATATGTATATTAATGTATTACTGTATGTTTTTCACAATGTTTTTTTTTTATTGTTATGTAGTGTAAATGTTTATTTTAGCCACATGTGTATATTAATGTATTACTGTATGTTTTTCACAATGTATTTTTTTTTCATGCACTGGAGACAGCGCAGCATGTTTAAAAGGCTTAACATGCTGACGCTGATATTACTACAAGGCTCAGCAAAGTTCTCTCAGCGCAACCATGCTAGGCATTTCTAGCCATTCCATTTACAACAAAGCGACAGGGATTTTTCCAGGGAAAATCACTGTGCTTTTCTATAGATAGATATAAGCCGCCAGCCAAAACCGACTTTAGTAAATGAGGCCCCGAGTCCTGATATGAAAAACATAGTCGGACGCGTCTCCTGGACAGGTAAGTTTTTCTTTTTCTTTATTTTTTTTTTAACGTTTGCTAATATTTGAGAAGTACATTTTTATTTTTATGTTAAAAATAAATAAATATTTTTTTATATATTTTTTTTTTACTTTATACAGTTAGGTTTGTCCCGGTGGTCTCCCCATACATGCCCCCCTTTTCCTCCCCCTAATAACAGCTATTAGAGAGAGGAAAAGAGGGGTATATGGGGAGATCGCTGGAATACTTACCGCTAACTCCAGCCTGAGCTGGCATTAGTTTTACCCTGGAAGCGGAGTGTAAAACTCCGCTCCCAGGCTTTGTAAATATAACGGACCGTTGGCCCGTTCAGAATAGAACGAGCCAGCGGGGGGCTGAGATCCATGGTTTGTAAATATCAAAAACTTCATTTTCCTGCGATTATGTGAAAATCGGCATTAACACAGGAACATGATCTTTATAAATAGACCCCTGAATTATCATAACCTGCAAACCTTTCGTCAGCAGGGCAGGATGAACAGGAAGTGTGCATCAGCTACGCAAGGTGGAGCATCACGGTCAGCCCTTACATGGGATCCTAACTTCCGCACGTGGGATCGCCACAGAAATGTTAAGGTAAGGGGTCAGCTTGTGGAAAATCCTTATGAGCAAGGGTCTGTATGGATTTCTGGATAAAGTGGAGCTCCGGAATTGGATCCAGTCCTATATTTATATAGATCACTCTCCATCACAGATATGCATCTCACATAACTGTGCCCTGTACTATGCTCTGATTCTGACATTTAAAATCCTCCAGGGAGAGATTCCTAGCAGCATGCCTTCTATAAGCTTATGTGTGTGCACATCTGGAGTCCAGGCTCTATCTCAGATTCCCACACCCTTATAAACATCTGGAAATAATATTGTTGTAATTATATTTCTGACCCTCTCCAGCAGCCCCCAGAAGTGCACTTCTCTTTCTCCTTCCCTCTCTCCTATCACTACACCCACATACTCAGTCGGTGAGTCAAAATAAGTGACATCACACACATGAGCACTATAAAGATGCAGGATCTGATTAGAAGTTAGACACAACCTGAAATAGATAAGTCCATAGCCCCATAAGGGAAACATCTACAGGTGCAGGAATTATTTACAGAAGAAACATAAAAAGAGAGCAAACAAGGATATTGGGAGCCTACAGACACCATGTTCAGTGACACTAAGGTAAGGGAAAATTAACATCAGGACAAGCTACTGTAACCATTTACAACGTGTTGCCCCTACTGGTTCATAACACTTGTGTTCTGTATAGTTACAAAACATGTGTAAAGCCAAATGCAATTTTGTGATGTCAAGGAAAGCAAAGTATGTAATATATTAATAACTTTCTTATGCTACTAAAAGTCTTTCGAGTTATTACATGAAGCAGTATTAGGAAAAACTATAATCAATATATGTTGTTAAATGAACTTTACAATAAATATAATTATTCTTGGTAGTCTATAATCACACAAAGAAGTCTCTCTTCATTAATGTTTATCAATATCACTGTTGCTACTGTTTCATAACTAGAGACAATTTATCTGTAATTTCAGAAAACATTGTCTTTTGTGATGACAATGAACAAAATGGTTAATGATAGAAGCATTAGACAGTAAATGGGTAGATGTTGAAAGTCAGGATTGTGAAGGAAGGGAAGGAAAATAGATCTATGTGCATTAACTAGAGACAATGTATAACAATTCACATTGAAAATAAAACTTGCAGCTTCGCGCACAATTCATGGCAAGTAACACACTCACAAGCCAAAAGACAGTGAGTAGAATAAAAATCCACAAGATATCATAGGTAACATGAAGAGCAGAATAGTGGATTTTAGTTTTTTGTCAGACTAATGTTTTTCTGTTTTTCTTCTTCCTGTTTTCTTTATTTCTTTATTCTCTCTTTTCTGTGCGTTTTGTGTGTCCTCAGTCCTCTCTACGTTCCTCCTTACTTCTGCTTCTGTTTCCGCTCTGTGTCCCCATCACAGGCTTGTCCCTTAAGAATAGCACTTCAGAGGACAACAGCACTGTCCCATGTAAGAGCATCCTGACCCTTCTCACAACCTCTTCACCAGACCTGGAAAAAAATCAGCGATTTATCTCTCATTCCCAAAGTCAGAAGACAACACATGAGCAGATTGTGTATGTGACGGAAGATGTCAGCTATGAAGATTATGGAGATGACAATGAGGATAATGGCGATTATAAAGTGACAGACTATGACCTCCCACATTTACCTTCTGAGCCTTGCCCATATGATCGCTGCAAGCACTTGGAACTCCCATGTACTGAGATCCAGAAGAGGGCAGGGGGCAATTGTCTTTGTCCTGGTTTAAGTGGACGCACTATTATTCCTGACGCCCCCCGTTTGAAAGAGGTCATTCCTGGACAGACTGGTATGGGGGTGAGCTGGTGCTCTCCTTTGTCCACAGTACACAGATATAGAGTGCTTTATGGAAGGGCTGAAGAACCTCTAGAGATGGGACCATTGCTTAACCAGTCATATCGCTTCTTCTCTATCACAAACCTTCTTCCAGGCACTTCTTACAGGGTATGCGTGGTAGCTATTAATGATGCAGGGGAAAGCCAAGTGCAGGAGGTGGATGAGGAGGAGGAGGGATGGCAGGGTCCTGGAGGTTATTTAGGTCCATGTGGCATATTCCATACCTATAATTCCCAGGGTTTATTTATTTATTTAGCAATAGGCATAGGATTTGCCATATTTGCTGGTCTTTTGGGATTCCTATTTCTTATTTATTGGTTTTGTAAAAGAAAGAAGGTCAGAAATCTGCAGAACACAGCAGGGGAGATGGGGGTCACCAATATGTCATTCAAGGCAGAAAGTGTTGAGCAACTGTAAGAGAAAATGGGCTGGATCCAGACTTAAGTAAGTGCTTGAAATTAGTTACTCCTGGGATAAACCATGTTGATTGCAGGGGAGTCATATTTCATCTGTTGCAAACAGTATTAGAGTTGAGAAGTGATGTTTCCTATCCCAAGTCTAAATAACAGTGTGATAGTAAAGCTGGTCAGTATCTGTGTGCAGTAAGCAATTCAAAGATATATCCCTGCATGCAAAGAATACAATTAACTTG
>WWET01004233.1:0-12675 GCA_011038615.1 Limnodynastes dumerilii
AGTGTTCCAGTGTATGGAGTATATTACACAGCATTGCTCCAGTGTATGGAGTATATTACATAGCAGTATTCCAGTGTATGGAGAATATTACACAGCAGTGTTCCAGTGTATGGAATATATTACACAGCAGTGTTCCAGTGTATGGAGAATATTACACAGCACTGTTCCAGTGTATGGATTATATTACACAGCAGTGTTCCAGTGTATGGAGAATATTACACAGCAGTGATCCAGTGTATGGAGTTGTGTGCTTGTGTGTATGTTGTCATTTCCTGTATGTGTACTGTTGTGTTATTGTGCATTGATACCGGCTCTCTGTGTACAGTTGCTTTGTGTCATTGACTGCACGTTATCAACTTTTATAGTGCGTTGTTTTGTCACTGATATTGTCTTTGTGTTGCAGATATTTCACTCTCACTTGTTAGTAATATGATTGGACATTGTCATTATTTAGCATTTCTGTGATATGTTACCTCTTCATAGTTCTTTTATTGTGTTTTGTAGTATGTCATTGTATATTATTGTGTCACTGCATTGTGTAGTTTGATTGTGTTCTCTTATTGTGTACTGTGGTTTGTGCATTGGTTAATGTTGTGCACTGCGTGTTATTGTATACTGTGTGGTAGAAGGGTTGTACTATGGGCTGGTTCCATCTATTACAGTGGTTATTGTGTTGTGTGCTTCTGGTGCTGCCCCCTATCTCTTTTACTTGAACTACAACTCCCAGCATCTCTCTCCAGCCAAAGCTGTAGTCTTGTGTACGTCTCCCTCCCCCTGGAGGCCGAGGGTGTAGTCCCATATTGGGGATAGTGTATATCTGTGTGTTCTCTGCTCCTTGGTTTAATTCAGGACATGGATTTATTTTATTTCGGGGGACATAATTGCAAGCTCTGCTTCCCGGCCTCCTAGTCATGCAGAGGTGACCTTGCTAGTCTTGGGTGCGTTAACTCTCTGTCACCTGACCCCAAGATCTCATCATCAATCAAAAGACTGGAACAATAACTTCCCCCTTCAGTCAGGGGCCCAGCCCAGAGGTTAAAAGCTCCCGATTGTGAAACAATTACTGGGCTTTGTAAAAGAGCTTAGAATCTCAGTTGCGGCCCTGATGACCTTGAATGGGTTCTCAGAGTCCCCTCCCTGTCCTCCCAGGCTGCATGACATAAGGAGCTCTATATTGCCTCTGGTCTCATCCCTCGTTATTCAGCCCACAGGAGCCTCTCCTAACATAAGGGGATCCTAAGACCCAGGTTCTGGTAGCTTTCTGGATCATTAGTCGGCGACTGTTAAGGGGTCTACTAATGAAAAATCCGGCTAAACTGGGACATTCGCCTAGTGTATGGAACGTGATCTCCTGTATAGGTGACAGTACAGTTGTCACCGCCGTTCTTTGGCTGCTCTTACCATCTTGTCTGTTAATTGGTTGTAATAAATGTATTCACCTTATTAAATAAAACCTGTCTCCTCAGTCACGTTTGTATCGCACAGGACACAGGAAACTTTTTTTTTTGGCATTTAAACATTTTCCGTGGTTGCGATCGGTGGAGGTAAAACATTTCTTGTGTCTATTTCTTATAATGGTATTTTAATAGTCTCAGACTACTTATTCAGTTACTGATACAGTCAACGGGGATGGTTAAGGTTAGGCTGTGGAGAGGGGGGGGGGCAGGTGGCGTTCGGCTGTGGAGAGGGGGCGGTTACACTTGGGGTTAGGCTGTGGAGAGGGGACTGTTAAGGTTAGGCTGTGGAGAGGGGGCGGATGGGGTTCGGCTGTGGAGAGGGGACTGTTAAGGTTAGGCTGTGGAGAGGGGGTGGTTGGGGTTAGGCTGTGTTGAGGGGACTGTTAAGGTTAAAATAGCCCCAGCACACTGCCATAAGCCAGTAACAAACTCTACTGTTCTATCTGTAAAATAAAAGACAGAAATGTTCCTTACACATATTTGTACAAATATGGGATAAGCCACCAGCCACAGCCAAGGCCTTTCTGTATATGGTGGTCCTAAGGTTAGGCTGTGGAGGGGGGGCACTAGGGCTTAGGCTGTGGAGAGGGGACTGTTAAGGTTAAGCTGTGGAGAGGGGGCAGTTGGGGTTAGGCTGTAGAGAGGGGATTGTTATGGTTAGGCTGCAGAGAGGGGGCAGTTGGGGTTAGGCTGCAGAGAGGAGGCCATTGGGGTTAGGCTGCGGAGAAGGGACTGTTAAGGTTAGTCTGTGGAGAGGGGACTGTTAAGGTTAGGCTGTGGAGAGGGGGCGGATGGGGTTAGGCTGTGGAGAGGGGACTGTTAAGGTTAGGCTGTGGAGAGGGGGCACTTGGGGTTAGGCTGTGGAGAGGGGACTGTTAAGGTTAGGCTGTGGAGAGGGGACAGTTAAGGTTAGGCTGGGGGGATGGTTAACTTGAGGAAAATAGTACCTATTGCCATTGAAATCTTTAATGCTACTTCCCTCTTTCTGCTGCTAATTCCTCTCTCTATACAACCAAGCATCTGACTTTGCCTTTCTCATTGCTTTGTTACATTGCTTGACTACCTCTATGTAGTGTTACTAATATTTCTCTTTATGTTGTGTGACTATTTTAGATGCTCCTCTTTGCACAGTCTATTGTAGTGGGATAGCATAAGTCTGGGAATTCAGAGAAGACCGCCATATATATTTCCACCTTTACATCTCACAACACATGGTGGTTGTCTGGTGCACATGTTCTTCAGAGGCAGAGGCAGAGGCAGAGGCAGAGGCAGAGGAAGAGATGAAACAGGAATTCTCCTGTTGGTGGAAGCAGAATTCTGCACTGGATCTAGACTTCAGTTTTCAGTTATCGTGGTCTTTCGCATTCCCCTCTCCAGAGGGCGCTCTCCAGAAAGTTGACGCTTCTGCAAGCTTCTGCCAGAGTGGCTGCAGTACATTCGCAAGTGGGCGGAACCTGGTATAATATATAATATGGTCATTTCCAACAGATTTCGTACTGCTCCAGTCTCCCGAATTGGCGTCATTTGACTTTTGCAGGAGTTGGAAAACTTTAGGTAGGCCCTGGCTATCAGGAGCTCTCAGTAGAGTGATTGGACCGTATTCATACCTAAGAAGCTATAGCTTTATAGGTGCATTTTTTATAAAAGAAATAACCTACTACGCATGCGTGATTTGGGGGAGGGACGGTAACGAGTTGGGGAGGATGCGGTAGTGGAACATCCGTGCGTATTTTCCTTCTTAAGTTGGAAATTGGTGAAGCCCTCGTAAAATAATGGGGAGCGGGCGTGGGAGGGAGAGGGGATAAATGCATATCCGCACCTTCTTTAAGCTTTCCGATCTGTGAATCAGGCCCAGTTTACGGATGTGTCCATAACGTGGCGCTATAACAGCAGTTCTCTCACGTATCCATTAATCGCATGTCTTAATGCAAACAAATGATTGGCAGCTGGATCCAGACTCCCGCGCTCTCCTTATGTGCCGAAGGGGGGCCTGTCCGTCCAGCAGAGAGAGGGGAGTGCACGCCCCCTGTCACTCCCCTCTCTCTTAGCTTACGCTGCCTTAAGTCCATCGTGCGGATCAGCGGTCCGTACGACCGCTGAGCCGCACCAGTGTGGGAGCCCCAATTCTTGCTTTGCTAGATTACGTTACTATCGTAACCCTAGCGTAACACCTAGCGTAACACCTAGCGTAACACCTAGCGTAACACCTAGCGTAACACCTAGCAAGGATCGGGTCAATATGATCTTTCTCATCGACGCGTCCCATGAAGGGGAAGATCACAGGCGTGGGCACATCGGCATGCATTGTGCGCGCGCCATGGATGCGTTCGGAAAAGTGGGACAGGCCGTGTGCGATCACACACCGCGTCATGTTGCGGCATGTACAGTAGCCTACGGGCACACAGCCGCTTTACGGAATGCAGCCACGGGGCCAAATACGCTGTGGAAGAGTGGGGTTGTACTAATAGCGACTGTAAATAGAGGTTCGGACTAATGCGAGCGCCCGCGTCTGGATATAAATGCCGCAAAATGCCAACAAACAATATATGACATTTTTAATAAAAACGTGAAATTTATTATTATTTTTATTTTCTTCCTCTGTGTGGAAATGGTGTGACACAGACACAATGCATCGGCAGCCATTTCTGACCCTTTGTAACGCATTTGAAGTGTCTCCTCCTATCGCAAGGGTACTGAAACTGTTCGGAGGTGACTGCGAATATTTCCGAATGAATCTGACGCGACACACAGAGGAACATCACGATAACTTGGGCACACTGACCCCTAAATGTGGCTAAAAATAGAGGGCTGTGTTCACAGATGTGTGTGTATAAAGTATACAAATATACGCCCATGACACGGACGGGTTTTCGGTGACTTACGCGTCCATAGGGCAGCCTTAACTCTACGTGTGTGGTTACATGCGTATTTTCCGTCGGTACATGCGTACATGACAAACCGCGCCCATATTAGTCCATTTAAATGCCCCCCACCCACTTTCTCTAAACTACGCACGTACGGAAGACAATCACACCCCTCCGTACGTATGTCACTAAGTCCCATTCACAAATCTGTGCGTAAAGGACTTCCGAGCCTAAATCCTACGTAACTTGCGTAAAAAAAAATACTACGCTGCACGCTCAACCGTACCTAAAAATACGCAAAAGTAGGAAAATCGGAAATGTGAATCAGGTTCAGAAAGAGGGGACTCTGCGCAGCACAGAAATAAGAGCGTTAGAATCTGCGCCATTTTCTATGAACGCTGATCCCACCGTCCTGACATGACCCAGCGATCGTTATTAATAAATAAATCATTGCTCCGGGGACGATGAGGTTGAAGAAAATAATCATGAATAAATAATTAAGCTGAATTAGCAGCATCGGAGAGGGTGACATTCCTGTACTGTGGACATAGGGGGCACTGCGTAGGGTGAGAGGTCAGACGTTACCGCAAATATTTCTATTGTCATGTAAGAAGCAGACGGAGATTCCGTGAGCAGCGCGGGCTATAGGAGCATGTGCGGTGCCCGGGGCAAGAGCATAAATAGGGGCCCCTCGTCATTTGTGTATCTATTCTATCTATTATGATGTTCTGCTTTGGGGCAAATTTTGATGGTTTCCTGGCATGAAGCTGAGAGATCAAAGCAGAGGAATAAGGAAAATAATGTTTATAGATAGTTTGATGTCTGAGTTGGAAACGTCACATCGGGGTAATCACTGGATTAAACAGGGATGATTGCTGTGTTTCTGGGGGTTCAACAGTCTGTAAATTATCAGCAATTTTTCAAAGCACCTTTTATGTTTTACACTTTTACATATTTTTTTATTATTATTATTATTATTATTATTATTATTATTATTATTATTATTGGACCGTATTCACACTTATGATTGAAATTGCGCGATTGCCTAAAAATATGCATCGTAAATATACGCAAGTGCGATGCAATAGGAAAGTACCTAGTATATGGCCCTTAAATCATTTTTTTTTGTAGAGATTCAGCCATTTTTTTTTTCATCCCAGACTTTGCTGGGTTTTTTAAAATTTTATATGTAATGTTAATTTTATTATTTTACATATATATATATATATATTTTAATATTGGAAAATACATATTTAGACAACTCTAAATGTGCATGAAATGTTTTTTGGTTTTTTTAAAGGATGCAACAATAATTAAAGTTATAATTTGCTTCAAACAATACCAGCATAAATTTATTTTTATTTTATTTTTTTAAATAAAATAGTATATTTTGTTAAAATATGATGATCTTAATTTTTTTCTACAAACATAAATTAGCATAATGTTTGTAGTTAATTGTTAAAATTATTTAACAAATAAATGCTTTATCATTATATGAAATTAGACTTAAATATATGAAAGAAAATGCAACCTTCTCACTGTTTACATTCATTTATTTAATAGCATCAACAATTGCTTTAAATAGGTGAGTCTTATGTGGGTTAACTAATCGCACATGTGCATTGATCAACAGTACGCAGCAGCTGATGGCTGTGTGCAGTGTGTATGGATGGACGCATGGACTTTCATATAGTACGACAGGCTTCAGCTATTTACGAGTGGTCATGGGCTACCTTAAATTTTCCAGTGCGTATGTTTTGCTACACAATGCACTCCTACTTGTGAATCTCTGGTAACTGCATTGTCACGCCCATACTGTACATTAGTAGTCCGTGTGGAGCTCATTTGCATTACGTGCCTTGCCCCCCCCTCTCTCTCTCTGTCTGTCTCTCTCTCTCTCTGTCTCTCTCTTTCTCTGTCTGTCTCTCTCTTTCTCGCCCCTGCCCCTCCCCCTCCCCTGTGCTGGATCCGGGCGTTTTTCTCTCATTGCTTTGATGCAGAGATCTTACATCCATACAAACACAAAATGTAAGTTGCTCAATCATTTTATAGGTAAATGCAAACAGGTGCATGAAAGGCCGGGGGGTAATCTGCTAGCCACAGAAACACAGGAAAGAAAATGCCCCAGCAACACTGCTATTACCAGTAACAGACTATACCATTCTATCTGTAACATACACACGATAGAGAATGTCCAGCAACACTGCCATTACCCAGTAACACACTATACCATTCTATCTGTAACATACACACGATAGAGAATGTCCAGCAACACTGCCATTACCCAGTAACAGACTATACCATTCTATCTGTAACATACACACGATAGAGAATGTCCAGCAACACTGCCATTACCCAGTAACAGACTATACCATTCTATCTGTAACATACACACAGGATAGAGAATGTCCAGCAACACTGTCATTACCAGTAACACAATATACCATTCTATCTGTAACTTAAAACGCAGAAATGTCCATTACACATATTTGCGCAATTTAAAACATTTATATATGACCCAACATTGGGACTCTCATTGTTAGAGTTAGGACCATCATATGCAGAAAGGCCTTGACGGAGTGTGTAACGGACGTTTCTGTGTTTTATGTTATAGATAGACGGTATAGTCTGTTACTGGTTTATGGCAGTGTTGCTGAGGCACTTTCTTTCCTTTGTTTCTGTATGTTACATCCACAGTCTGGCCGGCCTCTTTCTATACTACATGGAGCCAGTTTTTTGGCACTGTTGGAATACTCCGATCACACTTTGCTGCAGGTTGCCTTTCGGAGCACTATACAAGCTCTTCAGCTGCAGTCGCCATGGTTACACGCTGGAGATCATTGAGGCCCTCTGCTATATCAATAGGATTGGCCCAGTGACTGTTTTGAACCCTTCCATCTGTATTCCGGCAAATTATTATCCTGATTTTCCAATAACGTGTTGCCGGCTTATCTCGACTTTATTAGTTAATTCATTGTGTCAGAGCTGATACAGCCATAATAGAGCTTGTCGGTTGTATCTGTGCCAAGAATGGGCCATTGCATGGGCAAATACATCGTGTGGGACTACAACTCCCAGCAGTGCCTGAGATTGCTGTAGGGCATTGCATTAAATTATAGTATATCGTGGTACAGGGCACGTGTTAATGACCCAGACCGGGGCTCTGGATGTGACACGCACCATTCCCACATGTATGTTTTTCAGTCATGTGAGGTCCCACAGCTGCCTAACCTCACAACCAGCCCTGGAATCCGTGACCAATGGCAGCAGAGTGTAAACCGCCACCACCCAGCCAGCCGGCTGCTGTCACCTACCCCTGAGACGGCTGCAGCAGAGTCTGAGCGGTGAGTGACAGTGACGTCAGCCGCAATGCTCTGCCTTTAAAGTGAAAAGTACCACTGCTCTCTCTATACTAGATGTGACTCATGATATTATCCTGTATATAGGGGTGACTGCACAGTACCACTGCTCTCTCTATACTAGATGTTACTCATGATATCCTGTATATAGGGGTGACTGCACAGTACCACTGCTCTCTCTATACTAGATGTGACTCATGATATTATCCTGTATATAGGGGTGACTGCACAGTACCACTGCTCTCTCTATACTAGATGTGACTCATGATATTATCCTGTATATAGGGGTGACTGCACAGTACCACTGCTCTCTCTATACTAGATGTGACTCATGATATTATCCTGTATATAGGGGTGACTGCACAGTACCACTGCTCTCTCTATACTAGATGTGACTCATGATATTATCCTGTATATAGGGGTGACTGCACAGTACCACTGCTCTCTCTATACTAGATGTGACTCATGATATTATCCTGTATTGCCTTTAAAGTGAAAAGTACCACTGCTCTCTCTATACTAGATGTGACTCATGATATTATCCTTCATCTAGGGGTGAGAGCACTGCACCAGTGCTCTCTATACTAGATGTGACTCATGATATTATCCTGTATATAGGGGTGACTGCACAGTACCACTGCTCTCTCTATACTAGATGTGACTCATGATATTATCCTGTATATAGGGGTGACTGCACAGTACCACTGCTGTCTCTATACTAGATGTGACTCATGATATTATCCTGTATATATGAATTACTGCACAGTACCACTGCTCTCTCTATACTAGATGTGACTCATACAATATTATCCTGTATATATATATCAGTGACTGCACAGTACCACTGCTGTCTCTATACTAGATGTGACTCATGATATTATCCTGAATATATGAATTACTGCACAGTACCACTGCTCTCTATACTAGATGTGACTCATGATATTATCCTGTATATATGGGTGACTGCACAGTAGCACTGCTCTATTATTCTGTATATATGGGTGACTGCACAGTACAACTGCTCTTTCTATACTAGATGTGATTCTCATATAATAATATCCTGTATATATGGGTGACTGCCACTGCTCTTACTCTCTGTGCTGGATATAATACTTGTTTTATTCTATATAATGAATGATTTGGTAATTATGGTGATTTCATTCTTTGTATAATGACTGGTAGTAATGTAATTAGTACCTGATCTTCTTCTATATATCATACACACGCTCTGGTATTGCAGGAAGGGAGGTGAACACATGAGGTGTATCCCAGGATCTACTGGAGTATCTGGAGACTCCATAGGGAAAAGGTTCACTATCTGACTTAATACACTAAGGTGTATAGAATATAATGTGCTGTACATGTATATATTACATGTGTGTCTGTGTATGTTGTAGGTTTCAGTTATGTATGTATTCTATTTGCTGTATATGTGTGGTATTAGTTATGATGATATAATTCTATATGTTGTATGTATGTGGTGTTCTCTATGATACATGTGGTGTGGGTTATATAAGATTTCTGTGTGTTGGATATTATACATGTGGTGTAAGTACTGACTTGCTGCGTTTTAGGGTGTTATTTGGTGTGGTCTCAGTAGGGTGGACTGAGGACTGGAGAATTAGGTGCGGATACACGTGTATCCGCACCTACAGATCCCACACGCAAGTGTGAATCCGGTCCGGTACTTTGTATGTCACTTTATCCCTTCTGTACCTGTTAGTGCTCAGACTGTCTGTAGGGGTGACATTATTACCCCTCAGGAGGGGAGTTGGGGGTGCCTTCCAGGGCTCTTGGTGGATGTGATGTCATAGGGCTGGATCCATACCTAGTTAAGTGCCATGTTGATTGCAGGGGAGTCATATTTCATCTGTTGCAAACAGTATTAGAGTTGAGAGGTGATGTTTCCTATCCCAAGTCTAAATAACAGTGTGATAGTAACGCCGGTCAGTATCTGTGTGCAGTAAGCAATTCAAAGATATATCCCTGCATGCAAAGAATACAATTACCCTGACTCCCCCTGAAATCAACATGGTTTAGCCCAGGTGTAACTAAGTTCAAGCACTTAACTAAGTCTGGATCCAGCCCATAGACTGTAAAGCTTTGCAGACACTGACAGATAATCCGATCAACCGTCCTGAACAATTATCTGTCAGTGTGTGGATGATCTAACGGCTTAGGAATAACGGATACCTGGCAAAGCGTGCTGAGACTTGGTGCCAGATTTATTAAGCTGAGGGATAGGAAAAGTGGAGATGTTGCCCATAGCAACCCATCAAATTCTAGCTGACATTTTCTAGTATGTATTAGAAAAGTGAGAGCTAGAATCTGATTGGTTGCTATGGGCAACGTCTCCACTTTTCCTTTCCCGCAGTTTAGTAAATCTGGCCCCTGGACAGCCTGAGGTTGGCTAGTCCTGGGATATGGTATGAAGCTATGCCAGGTACACTGCATGATGTATGTACAGCCGGGGACAGGGCATGATGGGGGAGAGCTTGTCACACCTCAGTGCACGTTATGATGGGATGGTAAGGGACGGGACACCTTATTAATAACCATGTAACGGGGGGCGGCAGACGTCCAGTCTTCTGCTGATGTCAGTATTGCTCAGTCCTCACATTGTCACCTCCGGCCCCCTCCTTCCACCTCACAACACACGTTATCATCCAACCCTGCAAACCCCCCCAGGACCCCAGACAAGGCCATTTCTCTTATAGACCAGTGTGTGGAAGAGAGTAATACTGAACACCTCATGTATCATAACCAACACATAATCCACATACATGACACATTCTTATTGGCTGTGCTTGATGATTGACACTTGTTATTTCAAGATGCGCCAATAAAATGACTTCTGGATAGCAGGTCAAGGAGGGATTTGCTCAGGTATAGATGTTGGGGGACTGATGTTATATGTTGGGGGACATATATGATGTCATATCTTGGGAGACATGTATGATGTCATATCTTGGGGGCATGTATGATGTCATATCTTGTCATATCTTGGGGGGGGGGCATGTATGATGTCATCTTGAGGGATATGTATGATGTGATATGTTTAGGGACATGTAAAATATACTATGTTGAGGAACTTACATGTGTGTTATGATTTTTTGAGGGATGTGTATAATATGGTATGTTAAAGGACATGCATCAGTACATGTATAATATGATTTGTTGAGGGACATGTATGATATGATTTGTTAAGGGACATGTATGATATGATTTGTTGAGGGACATATATGATTTGTTGAGGGACATGTATGATTTGTTGAGGGACATGAATGATTTGTTGAGGGACATGTATGATATGATTGTTGAGGGACATATATAAAATGTAAGCTTGTGAGTAGGGCAGGATCAGTCTCGTTTTATAATGATTACATTTGTAAAGTGCTATGTAATATGATGTAGCTCTATAAAAATTTGTTAGAAATGAATAAGATTTGCTGAGGTTCATGTATGATATGTTATATGTGAGGGATGCACATGTATTGTATATTGAGGGGCACACATGTGTATGGTATGTTGAGGGGCACCCGTGTGTATGGTATGTTGAGGGACACATTTATTGTATGTTGAGGGATGCATATACAGCATATTGTATGTTGAGGGACACATATATTGTATGTTGAGGGACACATATATTGTATGTTGAGGGACACTTATATTGTATGTTGAGGGACACACTTATATTGTATGTTGAGGGACACATATATTGTATGTTGAGGGACACACTTATATTGTATGTTGAGGGATGTATAGACAGTACATTGTATGTTGAGGGATGCATATACAGTACATTCTATGTTGAGGGATGCATATACAGTACATTGTATGTTGAGGGATGCATATACAGTACATTGTATGTTGAGGGACACACATATATTGGATGTTGAGGGACACACATATATTGGATGTTGAGGGATGCATATACAGTACATTGTATGTTGAGGGGTGCATATGTATTCTATGTTGAGACGTGTATATAAACTGATACAAGGGGAAAATGTTTCTGATTCTGTGGAGAGAATATTGATGCTTTTTATTACCCATTATGTTCATATTTCATAGAAGGACAGCACATACGTGATATAATATGTCATACATTACACATGTAGATAAAGAGAACTAGCAATAGGAGCAATTCTTGTAGCGGTGCTTGTGTAAAAGGGTCGTTTTCCGCTCATAGAGAGTGTGCGCTCTCTACGCTATTCCATTATGGAACTGGTTTCGCCATATCCAGCGTTCCGTAATAGGATACTTTCTGACAAGAGGGCAAGATGGGGAAAGTAGCGTAATGTGAATCAGAGAGGTGGGGGGAGGGGCATGGTGGTCGTACAGTAAGGGCCAGGTTTAGATATTAATGTACGATCCTATCTTCAGCAGCATCACCATTGTAGGTGAGGACGTTGTGGAATTTCGAATTTAGGGGTCAGCTCTTGTGTGAGGGGAGTGTCCTTCCCTTCGCCTACACGGATGGGTTCCATTCGCCGCTCCGAAAGTTGTGTTTTCGAAATACACACAGACAACAGCTAATGGTCAGCTGGGTCCATTTCCAACATGTCGTAAATTGGAAGGTTCTGACGCAAGATCCGATACCGACTGGTTAGCAGACTAAGGCTGCAGGGAGGGGGGATGGAACGTAGAACGGAAGTTTTAGGATTAGGCTGAGGGGAGGGGATGGATGGGAGAAGGGGAGACTTGGGGTTAGGCTGCGGGGAGAGGATGGATGGGAGAAGGGGAGACTTGGGGTTAGGCTGCGGGGAGAGGATGGAGCGTAGAACGGAAGTTTTAGGATTAGGCTGAGGAGATGGATGGGAGAAGGGGAGACCTAGGGTTAGGCTGCAGGGAAGGAATGGACCGGAGAAGGGGAAGGTTAGGGTTAGGCTGTGGGGAAGAGAGGGTTAGGGTTATTGAAGGGGAGGGTTAGGGTGATGATTAATATAAGGGTTGGGTTTGAAAAAAATATTTACCAGTTGGCTACAGATTCCT
>WWET01004233.1:18377-30413 GCA_011038615.1 Limnodynastes dumerilii
TTCCTCTTAGTCAGTGTACAGTATAAGTGTTTCCTCTTAGTCAGTGTACAGTATAGGTGTTTCCTCTTAGTCAGTGTACAGTATAGGTGTTTCCTCTTAGTCAGTGTACGGTATAGGTGTTCCCTCTTAGTCAGTGTACAGTATAGGTGTTTCCTCTTAGTCAGTGTACAGTATAGGTGTTCCCTCTTAGTCAGTGTACAGTCTAGGCGTTTCCTCTTAGTCAGTGTACAGTATAGGTGTTCCCTCTTAGTCAGTGTACAGTATAGGTGTTTCCTCTTAGTCAGTGTACAGTATAGGTGTTCCCTCTTAGTCAGTGTACAGTCTAGGTGTTTCCTCTTAGTCAGTGTACAGTCTAGGTGTCTCCTCTTTGTCAGTGTACAGTATAGAGTTTCCCTTTTAGTCAGGTGTACTGATACAGTACAGTAGGTGTACTCGAGATGGAATACCTCTGATGGGCCCTGGTTGTCTGTGTGAGTAGGAGGTGCATGCCCAGCACTAGTGGCTCCATCCACATATTATGATCGCATGCTCAAGTAATTCATTGTGTTTAATTTCAGGTCTACAGGGAAGAACATAATTTAAACTTGAAGTTTAGTGTGGGCTGAATAGTTGTCTCTATGGACCTGATTCACACTGAAGACTAAAACTGCAAACTTACCTAAATATACGCACGCGAAAAATCCACAATACCGATTCAGAGAAAAGAAAGAAGCCGATTAACCGTTCCCCCTGTGTTGGGACATAAGGACATATTGTAGGTCTTTCCGGCGTATAACTAGATACTTGCGGACTTGAATCGGTCGTGCGTTTGGATGCTTAAAATTCAAAGATATGGAACTAAACGCACTGATTAGGTTTTGAAAAAGTAAAAGTAATTTTTTTTTAAATAAAAACAGCTCGTACTCATGAACTTATGTAACCAAAAGTAACCATGAAAAATACACCTTGAAATAAGAATAATCATGACATACTTTACAATACACATAGACGCATACTGCATGAAGTTATAAATACAATAATCCACTACATATATAGAGACTTTCATAAAATATATATATTTTTTTTATTTTAAAAAACACAAACAACCAATACAGTTAAATATAAGTAAATATAATGGTGTTTGTTCACAAAATCTAAAGTGAAAAAAAAAAATCTTCACAAACTCTAAACAAATAATGGCACCTTTAAAATGTTAAAGTCTTGCGCGAAACGTATAATCAGCATAGGATAAAATAAAAAAAGCCTTTATTTATTCAAAAACACACATCCATTAATTAGAAATACGCAGCAGGTGTGGGCTGATCTAATTAGAAGACGCATGGACTCACAGCAAACAATATGGTTCTTCAATTTACGAGCGGTCGAGGGCTACCTTAACTTTTCTTTGTGTGTATGTTAGTTTCCACAATACGCTCCTACCTGTGAATCAGTCCTAAATCTGTTGTAACGCCCATACTGTACATTAGTAGCCCGTGTACTGCTCATTTGCATTGAGTCTTGTCCTTCTAGCTATGCATGCGGGACCCATTACGTGCCGATGTGTGCATCAGTCCTATGGCCGACGTTGTGTATGTGAATCAGTCGGCCAGCGTTTTTGTGCGTATATTTGGGTTCTGGGCATGCATAGTTTATCTGATCGTAAAAATGTGCATGCAAATTCTACACTTAAGTGTGAATATGGTCCTTAAATGATCTGAGATTTTCCACTGAAGCAGAGGTGTGGCCTACATTCCACCAATCAGAATCTAGCTTTCATTTTTTTTTTTCACAAACTTTTTATTTATTTCAGTCATTATAATCATACATGACATACAGTAAGTTAGCAGAGATTCTCAAGCCTGTCATAACAGACACAATGGTATTAGTACAAGAAGATTACATTATTTGAATAGCTAACATTTTAGCAAACATTGAAATGAAGAACATACTGTATATAAACCGAAAACACATAAAACGAACAAAAAAAAGAAAAAAATATGCTGTGTTTAAGAATTTAGATGTTCACAGATAGCAACAGTGAAGGCATAGGCTAGAATAAAACATGTAGATTTCCTGAAATGAGGGAAAAATGATTTAACTGACGAATGAAGTTCTAATGTCTATGGACTGGATCCAGACTTAAGTAAGTGCTTGAACTTAGTTACTCCTGGGCTAAACCATGTTGATGGTTAGAATAATACACGCTTGCATAGAATAATATATAATGCAACAGCAATGACATATTAGCATATTGAATCCCAAACTGATCTCTTTAATATAATAATGATAATCATCATCTTATTATTTGATCTCCCTAGGTTTATATCGAGGAATAATTAGTATATATTTTTATTTTAAGTCTGTCCCATGTGCTCTATTATTCTTTATCCATATATTATATCCATCTTTTTTTTGGGGGGGGGGGAGGGGGGGAATTTACAAGAGACACATAAACACCACAACACATGAAACTTCTGAATGGTTCTGCTTTTATTTTAGTAAAAACCTCAATAAAAAAAAAAGTAAAAATAAAACAATAAGTGATGAGATGTTTCACTGCCTATAGATCATTGCTGAGAAGCCAGACTAGACTCAGGGGCCACATGTTACCTTTAATAGGCCGTATTCAGAGATCCGTTTTTTTTTAATGTACGCAATTATACACACGGCCGGAGAACAAAACACTCACCAACGACCCCGACACTCCCCTCTCCCGGAACTGCTGTCGGGCAGTGTACTTACGAGCGTATACGTGCACATTTGTGCGATTCTTTATAACCGCGCCTCCCCGCGTTCATTTAAAGGCCCCCCACTTTTATGTAAATTTTCCCGTGTGTCAGATTTCCGTGCGTATGTCCCCAAGTGTGATTCGCATGTATGTCCGTTAGGCACGTTATGTGCGTAGTCAACGTAAATAGCATAACTAAAATTACTACGCATGAGCAGTTGATCTGATCCTAAAAATACGCACAGAACTCGGCGCCAAAACGGATCTCTGAATACGGCACAATCTTAGTTGTAAGTTTACACAACATAATATCAGCGTAATGAAAGAGGCTCCTTTATGTATCACTGCATCGGTAGCCTCTTACACTACCAATAACAGACACCTGACATGCAGAAAGAAGCTGGGGGCCACAGGTGAGGATCTGAGGATATAGTATAGGTAGGGCATTAGCCATGCCCTACACTGCTATGGATAATGGGTGTTGCTATGCAGTTTTTAGAAGGATCGGTATAGCAGTGGAGAGGGGAGGTACCTAAAATAAATGCAGGCCCTAATCCTCTACAATACTCTTTGGGTAATGGCTAAATAGGAGGTATAGCTGCTGTAGGACTATAATTCCCAGCATGACCTGCCTCAGGCTGTGGGGGTAAGCTGTGACTTGTAGTCCTTCTCTGTAGCACAGGTGTCCTGGTGTCGGGTGCAGGCGAGGGCAGTCTACATTAATACCCCTGAGTAGTTTGGGAGCCAGGAAGTCTGGTGCCCCCTGTAAGAAGAGGGAAGTGCTGGATACAATGTATCAGAGCTGGGGGGGTGTCTGGCCGCTGATTGGCTGGAAGTTTCCTCTGCAGGTCTGGGAGGAGGGGGGAGGTCAGGACAGAGCTTAGCACCTTCCAGAAGAGTGAGGGGCCTCTCCAGACACTGCACAGGGCCAGAGGGGGGAACCATGAAGAAGCAGCAGCAGCAACAGCGGAGAAGGGCAGCAGCTGGGGACCAGGTGCAGTGTCACAGGCCTGGACAGGGCTGTCACCTAGGCATGCAGGAGGTAGGGTGGGGCTGCATGGCAGGGCTCTCTGGGGAAGGGGCTCTGTGGCTGTGCATGTCGTGTGGGAGATCCTGTGGCCCCTAGCGCTGTGCAAGCAGCTCATCTGGGCCCCTTCTGCGCATAGAACGTTTGTATCCGGTGTTGGAGTGTTGCGGCTTACAAATCACTTCTGCACATGGACTGTAACTCGTGTCTGCTCTGTACTTGCACCTTCACTGTGTGGCCGCCAGGGGGCGCGCCTGCATATACTGTATTATCTACTATGCATATAGTGCCCGGGTATATACTGGATTTTATACTGATGGCATCCATTCACCGGGTGCATTCTGTATTATGTACTGATAGCATCCATTGACCGGGCATATGCTGTATTATATACTAATAGCATCCACTGGCCGGATATATACTGTATTATGTACTGATAGCATCCACTGGCCGGCTGTATAATATACTATATACTGTATTATATACTGATGGCATCTACTGGTCAGGTATATACTATATTATATGATGATAGCATCCACTGGTCAGGTAGATACTATATTTTGTGCTGATAGCATCCACGGGCCGGGTATGTACTGTATCATATACTATGGTATATAGTATATAATGATAACATACACTGGCTGTCTACTGTACTATATTTTGTACAGATAGCATCCATTGTTTGGGTATATACTATATTATATAATGATGGCATTCACTGACTCAGTATAAATTAGATGCTAGCGCTCACTGGCTGGCTTTATAATGTATCATGTAGTTAGAGGTCACAGTGATAGGGATAGCATGGGCTCTGTCATTGTGCTGGTGGTGTTATTAGCAGGGATGTGTCATGGTATATTGATGCTATGCTCATGGATATAGACATAGAGGTGGAGGTACAGGAGTCCTATGGGTACTATACTCAGAGAGACCGGGGGTTATGTATCCTGTAGACAGATGCTGGTAATCGCATTGGGCCTGATCCACACCTACGCTCATGTGCGTAGTGCGTTTACGCCAGCGTACCTACGATGCACTCCTATTGGTCGTACTTCGTTTTGCCGTCTTACGCCCAGCCACCCTACCCAAACTTTTCAGAGCGTAACCGTGGGCGTCCGTAAGCTCAATGCGTAGTTGCAACGCTTAGCACGCCCATACTGTACGATTTAAATGCCTCACCCCGCCCTCGGTGCGTATTTACGGATTTCGTATGGCAAACACGCCCCCTCGACCGTATTTACGATCAAGGCCCATACACTCAGAATTTGGAAGCGTAACATCAGCCCCGCGCATGCGCAGTAAGTACAAATGACCGTTTTTACGCTTATGCCCGTCGTAAAAACGCACCCAAGCGTAGGTCTGGATCAGGCCCATGGACATTGTACACAGTAGAGGTTATACAGTGAAATAGATAAATATATTGGGGTTGTAGTCAAGTTACCCCTTTAGGGGGTGAACCCAGAAGTTACTGGTTACTGCAACTCAGGCCTGGCCAGTCTTTGGCTCTCTAGGTGTTGCATGACCACAAGTCCCAGTATGCTTTGCAAGCTACTGTATCAACAATGGCTTTGCTGTTGGAGCATGGTGGGCCAGATAGCGGCAGATTGGCCCAGTCTGCACTATCTTTGCGGGACGTCACCCTATGTGTCTATAGGTGAAACCAGCTCACTCAGCCTCTTCTAAAGACCAGGTCTCTCTCCCTACAGGCTGAAAAAAAACAGCAGCTGGTCGCTGTGATAAACGCCATGGAGGAAACGGCGTCAAGGGAACCTCAGAAAGAAGAGGAAACCACTCCACCTGCATCTCAACAACCAACAGATCCTGCCTCGCCTACGGTGGCCACTACTCCTGAGCCTGCGGTGGCTGACGCAGTGGACAAGAATGCCTCAAAGCCCGCTGATGATGAAGCAGAGTATGAGGTGAGGAGGATTGCAGTTTGCAAACTTATAATCACTTCCCTAGCAGATGCAAAGAAAGTAACCATCAATCTCAAGTCTTGTTTAAGTTCACCCATTGTCTAGAGATGACTAACCACCCATTGTCTAAAGATGACTGACCACCCATTGTCTAGAGATGACTGACCACCCATTGTCTAAAGATGACTGACCACCCATTGTCTAGAGATGACTGACCACCCGTTGTCTAGTGATGATTGACCATCCCGTTGTCTAGAGATGATTGACCATCCCGTTGTCTATAAATGATTGACCACCCCGTTGTCTAGAGATGATTGACCATCCCGTTGTGTAGAGATGATTGACCATACCGTTGTCTAGAGATGATTGACCATCCCGTTGTCTAGAGATGATTGACCATCCCGTTGTCTAGAGATGATTGACCATCCCGTTGTCTAGAGATGATTGACCATCCCGTTGTCTAGAGATGATTGACCATCCCGTTGTCTAGAGATGATTGACCATCCCGTTGTCTAGAGATGATTGACCATCCCGTTGTCTAGAGATGATTGACCATCCCGTTGTCTAGAGATGATTGACCATCCCGTTGTCTAGAGATGATTGACCATCCCGTTGTCTAGAGATGATTGACCATCCCGTTGTCTAGAGATGATTGACCATCCCGTTGTCTAGAGATGATTGACCATCCCGTTGTCTAGAGATGATTGACCATCCCGTTGTCTAGAGATGATTGACCATCCCGTTGTCTAGAGATGATTGACCATCCCGTTGTCTAGAGATGATTGACCATCCCGTTGTCTAGAGATGATTGACCATCCCGTTGTCTAGAGATGATTGACCATCCCGTTGTCTAGAGATGATTGACCATCCCGTTGTCTAGAGATGATTGACCATCCCGTTGTCTAGAGATGATTGACCATCCCGTTGTCTAGAGATGATTGACCATCCCGTTGTCTAGAGATGATTGACCATCCCGTTGTCTAGAGATGATTGACCATCCCGTTGTCTAGAGATGATTGACCATCCCGTTGTCTAGAGATGATTGACCATCCCGTTGTCTAGAGATGATTGACCATCCCGTTGTCTAGAGATGATTGACCATCCCGTTGTCTAGAGATGATTGACCATCCCGTTGTCTAGAGATGATTGACCATCCCGTTGTCTAGAGATGATTGACCATCCCGTTGTCTAGAGATGATTGACCATCCCGTTGTCTAGAGGTCTAGAGATGATTGCCCATCCCATGTTCTAGAAATGATTGCCCTCCCATTTGTCTAGAGATGATTGCCCATCCCGTTGTCTAGAGATGATTGCCCATCCATTGTCTAGAGATGATTGCCCATCCATTGTCTAGAGATGACTGACCATCTCGTTGTATAAAATACACATGAGTTATGATTTTGACTCACTGTCTCACACATAGGATGGTCGTGGCTTTGGCATTGGAGAGCTGGTTTGGGGCAAGCTACGCGGCTTCTCCTGGTGGCCTGGACGCATTGTTTCCTGGTGGATGACGGGAAGGAGCCGGGCGGCGGAAGGGACACGCTGGGTCATGTGGTTCGGAGATGGCAAGTTCTCTGTGGTACGTAAGAGTTGTGAACGACATCATTGGACCCATTTACGGTGGCCTTATATTATGAATGTGTGAGTAAGTAGCAATATATATTTTTCTTCCATGTCAGGTTTGTGTGGAGAAGCTGATGCCGCTTAGTTCCTTTTCAAACACTTTCCACCAGGCAACATACAGCAAGCAGCCCATGTACAGGAAAGCCATCTACGAGGTCCTACAGGTGAGGAGACATCTCTCCAGCCCATTCATGGACCATGAAGAGACACCTTGATATAGAATTCTGATTAAAGACTAGTTCATAACTCCAAGCTTTATTCTACTTTTCCCAGCCATAACACACACTGACCTAATAATGGTTGTGTTTGTGTTAGAGCCAGGAGATGAAATCACTCATTAATACAGGGGAAATGACCAATGTGTGCATCAGGGGCGGAGTTACAATTTTCTTTTAGGTGGAGTGGTTTTATGATCCATTTGAATTTTGCCCTCTTTTAATATTGCCCCTCCCCCACTCACTATATTCCCAATAATCACCCCCCCTTCATTTTTTATATATCTTTTTTCCTATGTTTACTGTATACCTCTCCTAATCCCCATTGTTCCCTTTATACCCCTCCACATTGCACTGCTCTCTATACCACTCTCTCCCTCTATACCCCCTAAACCCCACTGCCCACTCTATACTCCTTCTCCACTGCTCTCACTATAGCCCACTGCTCCCTGAATACCCCTCTTTCACTACTGCTCCCTCTATACCCCCTTCACCCCACACCCCCTATAGTCCTTCCACACTGCTTTCCTTCTACCCTCTCCTGTTTAATGACACTCACCTGTTTTCACACTGGCTTCATCACTCACTGACAGCTGAAGCTATTTGAGCAATCAGTGCTCACACATGCAGGCAGGCAGGCATTGGAAGCCACGCCCCTTCAAAAGCCCCACCCTTTGCCACACCCTTGATTTTCACACATCAGCTGTCGGTGAGAGGAGAAGGTGATACCGACGTTTCTGCATTACCAAGAGCATTTCAGACATAGGACGCATCTGGATAATATCATATACATACTGGTCAGTAGTTAAAACTCAACTCTTTTCCTGCAGGTGGCCAGCACCCGAGCCAGGAAGGTTTTCCCATCATGCCCTGAGAATGACGAATCGGATACTTCCAAATCTATAGATCTCCAGAATAAGCAGATGATCGAGTGGGCTTTAGGGGGTTTCCAGCCATCAGGACCCAAGGGCCTTGAGCCCCCTGAAGGTGAGAGAAGCTACTCTGCTGGTGCAGAACATTACATACAGGATAGGGCAACCTGTGGCTTTCCAGGTGTTCTAAAACTGCGACTCCCAGCATGCTTTGACTGCGTGGACATAACTGATACCTGGCAAATCATTCTGGGACTCGTAGTTTCACAACACCTGCAGTAACACAGGTTGGCCAGGGGTGGGATAGGGGTTATTCCTGGGGCTGTAATGACTGCAGAATAAGTTGCAAATCTGCCCCTGGACAAACCATGATGCAACGTGAGGGACGCAAATAATTTTTGGTGTGCGGAAAAAATACCGGCAGATTTCACTTACTGCACAGAGGTTGTATTGGTATTAAACTTGTTTAGATTTGTGCTAGGAAATATCTCCTTTCAAATATGCCTGCTATGCCCCCTAGTGGTGTGCTGCTAGTACTTCACTGCCTTTGTATAGAGATTATTTCAGAGCCATGTTTACCAACAGACAATCTGAAACACAAATACAATACAAATAAAAATATTTGTTTTACAAAGCTGTAAAAAATATAAATAAATAAAAAATAAATAAATAACTGGTATATTCATACCGTAGTGTGGATACATGGAATGTTCCATTTTGCAATTTGTGTGCCAAATATAGAAACTGTCACCATAAATCTATCTAATATTATCTAGATAATATCCATCTATCTTTCTATGTATTAGCACTTTCATATCTCCGCCCTGGCAATTTCTCGGGTTGCATATTGCCGAGTCTAGCAGATCATCCAGACCCTGCAATGATCCCTTTGACACTGGAATGTTTTGGTAAATACCGGGATCTTTTCCACTGGGCACAATGGGCAGGTGCCCATGGCCTCACAAGTCTAGGGGCCCTTGAGCACTGCTGCCCGCCCCCCCCCTTCAATCAAGGCGTTTTCAGACTGACTGATCCCCAACTCTCTAGGGACCAGCAGTGAAATCCGCAGGCCACTGCTCCACCTCTTATTAGCTTCCACCTAGATCCCTGGCACCATGCACCATGTTATGCTGTCACACAGCGACACAGGCACATAGCGCCAAACACTCCTGACACCCCATACGGCTGTAGTAATAAGCTGGCACTTGCCACAGACATAATGACTGCATAACCATCACGATGATGGTGACCAAAGCCATAGCAATAGTAAACAAGTTCCTCATATGGCATAGTAACAATAAGTTCACCAGTGTTACTGGGTATCGTTCACACGACGTTCTCTTCATACCTCTTCTTTTACAGAGGAGCGCAACCCGTACAAAGAGGTTTACACAGAAATCTGGGTCGAACCAGAAGCCGCTGCTTATGCCCCTCCCCCTCCTGCCAAGAAACCCCGAAAAAGCACAGAAAAACCGAAGGTGAAGGAGATCATTGACGAGCGCACTCGAGGTAGGTCCCTGGCCGCGGTCCGCTGTACTGCGAGTCATTAACGCTGATCCGTAGCAATTCTGCAACGTTTCCTGTTTCTGCCAGGAAAACCAGCCCTCAGGTCAGACCACGCCACGTGTAACAACTGCCCCAAGTGAGTTACCGTCGCTTTGGACGTAAAAAGATTAGCAAAATTGGTTATTCGTGTGATGTAGGCGTTCAGTTGAGTGTGGGTCCCCGTTATTCCGAACTGACTGGGCAAACGATTGCTTATGCCGTCCCCGGCAGTGGTGCTTCTGAAAATGAATGGGTGACTGTGCCAATTGGATATTCACCCATTCATAAAAAAAAATAAACCTAAACTCGCAGTGGTTCAATTGATGTCCATTTCACACTAATAACCAAGCAGCAGAGCACTTTGGTGTACTTAACCCTTCATAAAAACAAACACGGTTGGAGTTTAATGCTTCTCTCTCTCTCTTGGATCACTCTGTGGCTGTGGAGTCCAGAACGTGTGTGATTGGTTTGCTTGTCTTCTAGGTAACAGGTGCTCGATTCACATTGGTGGAAACATGTTCGTGAATAAGATGGTTTCACTGGATTCTATTTTTCTCTCCTAAGATGGTTTAGACTTGGGGGTTCTTAACCTGCGTCTGGTGATAGATTTCAGGGGTAACATAAATTAATGTAAATGTGGCATTTTTTTGAGTACCTGGACCCAGAGGGTGGAAGGTGATAGACCACTGTTGGCTAACCTATGACACTCCAGGTGTTGTAAAACTACAAGTCCCAGCATGCCTTAACTGCAAAAGCATAGTGGATTCCTGACAAAGAATGGTGGGAATTGTAGTTTCACAACACCTGGAGTGTCGCAGGTTAGCCAACACTGTGATAGACTCATGCCTCAGAGCAAGGAGGCGGGGCTCAAGTCTGCATGGGCGGGGTGGGGTGGAGCTAGACAGGACTGGGGGTAGAGCTGGGCGGACCACTGCTTGATAGAGGCTGCCCACTTAAAACAGAGCTCAGCACTCCATATATAAATGCTGAGCGCTACAGCGCTATATATATATATATAAGTACACTCATACCCATGTATCTACTATGGAGTGCATGTATACCCATGTATCTTCTATGAAGTGCATGTATACCCATGTATCTACTATGGAGTGCATGTATACCCATGTATCTTCTATGGAGTGCAGCTGTTTTAGGCTGTCCGCTTGCTTACAGTGCAGTCCATAAACTTTGCCAACTCCATAGGAATCATGGCACAGAAAAGGTTAAGAGCCCTTGGTTGACACCCTCTTCCATGTTTATAGCGATTTGCCCTCTTTGCTGGCATTGCTTATGAGTAAAAGCGTATTATGAGCCGTAGCAGAGATTAAGGGGAACAGAATAAACGTTGGACACATGTTTTGATATATGCCCAAAATAAAGAAGACCGCCTTAAAGACGCGTTCAAACAAAAGGAATTATCGTTCCGAAGATCTACCGGCTGCTTGGCCATTGAGTCTGCTTTGACAGTGTCCCCCTTTCTGTGTTGTGATGGCAGCTCCCGGTTCTCGTACTGAGATAGCCAATCACAAAGCTGCGTTCTAATGGTCCTCGTCCGCGCTGTGTGACTCTTGTTTTTCTCTCTTGGCAGAGAGGCTGGTATATGAAGTAAGGCAGAAGTGTCGGCACATTGAAGGTAAGTGTCTCCGTTCCGTGTAATGTGCGTAATTTCTATTCCAAAAAGTTATATTGAGTGACCCAAAGATAGGGGGGGGATGTGCGTTATTATATTGCACAGGATATAGGGATCGCTGTAACATTTTACAACATTGGAATGTAACAAGGATGGGGGTGGCGGTAAGAGTGTACGAGGTGACGGTGCAGGTGGTAAATGTATATGGGGGAAGGGTGGTGGTAAGGGAGAAAGGTGGTTGTAAATGTTTGTGGGGGTTGCGTGAAGGTGCTGGAAGTAAAGTGTTAGAGGTAAGTGTGTTGTTAAGGAGGGGCCTGGTGCTGGTGGTGTTTAATGTTTGCTGGGGTTAAATTGTGCTGGACGAGGTGTATGTGTAAGGGATGAACAGTGGTGGTGATCACAGTGGAAGGGGGGATGGTGGTAGTCAGAGTGGAAGGAGGGAAGGTGGTGGTCAGAGTAGAAGGGGGGATGGTGGTGGTCAGAGTGGAAGGGGGGATG
>WWET01004233.1:65677-78609 GCA_011038615.1 Limnodynastes dumerilii
GGGCTGGAGACACATGATGGGCACAAGCAGTGCCAGCAAGAATAGGGCAAAGTAGTATGAGCATGAAGGGGGCACAGCAATGTTATTCTGGGTTATCAAATTATTTATAAAGAAGGGCGCAAATTTATTTTTTGCAGGGGGTGCCAGACATGCTAGCACCAGCGCTGCACGTGTCTCTCTCAGTCTTAATACTAAACCACACTGCTTGATGGTCACTGGATCCCTAGGTTCTCACCCACACTTACTTCTGATGTTCTGTCACCATTTGTAAGTACCAAATCTAAGATGACCTCTTTGCGAGTGGTCTCAATCACCAGTTGTTTAAGGCACACTCCCGGTAATGAATTTAAAATGTCCCCACTTCTAGTGGAGGTTGCTGAAGACTCGCCCCAGTTTACATCAGGTAGATTAAAATCTCCCATGATTATTACCTGCCCTTTTAGTGCCATTTTATCAATGTCTTGCATTAGGACACTGTCCATTTCCTCCTCTTGCCCTTCCTAAATAAATTATAACCCAGTATAGCTAGCTCCCAGTCATGATTTTCATTGCACCATGATTCTGTGATTCCCACAATATCCAGATTATCCTTTGACATTATTGCAATTAGTTCAGGGATTTTATTTCCTAAGGTCCTAGCATTTGCACACATTGCTCTGAGAGGTTGTATTATGAATCTCCTATTCTTCAGTTTATCATTATTGCTTTTTATATTTTCTTCTCCATCTCTTGTTGAGGCTATATTATCTGTCATTATCGAATGGCCACACAACACTTCTAGGTTGGGGGAGCAGCTATTTTTATTATTTGTATCACTGCCCCCTCTCCTAGTTTAAATGGTTTCTAATAAAGCATTCAAACCGCTCACTTAGAATATCTGTTCCCACAGAGGATGGGTGTAAGCCATCCTTTTTTATACATGTTATTGTTTTGCCAGATGGCATGATTATGTTTTATGAACCCAAATCCTTCCTCAGGACACCACTTCCTAAGCCATAGATTGAAATCACTAATGCGCATCATTCTACCTTCTTCATATCTGTGTACTGGCAGAACTTCAGAAAAAGTCACAGTATTTGCCACCTGCTTAAGAGCAGTTCCCAACTTTCTAAACAGCCACGACTACAGCATTGGCTAAGTCATTTGTCCCAAGATTAATAATGACATCAACCTCCCTTTCCTTGCTCACTGCCTTTAGAATATTTAAAATGCGCTTTTTATCCCATGGAGCAAGCACTTCACCTGATTCCTAATTTCAGAACCTTTTTCCAGCTGGATACCCCTAACAATAGAATTCCCCACAAGAAGTGCAGTCCTTCTCAGGGATTCCCTTCTCTAGCCATCAGGTTCCCTCAGCATCTCATGCTCTACATTACCTGTTGTAATGCACTCCAGGCCTGAGTTTTGCAAGGACACATCCTGTGCAATGTGACCTTGCGCAACTGGAACCTTCTTACTAGCATTCTTCACTATAGTCCACCCAGTACGCCTCCTGAGAACTCTCTGAGGCAATGGTGACATCAAAGATACAGACATCCTGCGTATCTCACCATGCATTCTCGCTATCTCATCCTGCAAAAAAGACATTTTCTGACAGATGGGACAACTCCTGAGTTTCCAAATTGTTTTACGCAAAACAAAAGCATCACAACCACTGCAATGCACAAGACCAGACATCCTAGAAGGTTTATTCGAATAAAAATCAGCAAACTTCACTAGATCAGTAATTCACACAAACAATTTAAATGGGCCCAAATTCAGTCCAAATCCAGTTCAAACTCCAAGATGCTTTCAAAATCAATGCTTAGAAAATCAGGCTATGAAAACCAGGCAGGTTTCACCTTTTTAGGTTTAAACTATACCTCCTTTAAATAACACACAATGAACTAATCAATACTTCTGCCAGCAGGACCCTACATTAAAAAATATCTGCACCTTCTCCACGGAAAATGCAAAATCCCCAGCTATTAGTGTTAAGCCAGTGGCGAAATGTGTGATCTTTTGTAAACATAGGTAGACACAGGCCATATCTCCAGAAGAAGATAAATACATTAGTGACTGTGCAAAGAAGAGCAACTAAAATGGTGCATGGCCTGTGTCACACAGCATACAGAGAGAGACTAGAGGAAGTAAACATGTATAGTTTGGAGCAGAGAAGGGCCAGTGGGGATATAATAGCAACTTTCATATATATTTAAGGGATATAACCAGATACAGGAGGAGGCAGGGCCACATCGGGGGGGAACAGCCAGGACTATTGTCCTGAGGTTGTAGCTGATAAAGCCCCAGACACTTACCTGTGCTCTGCAACGGCAGGTATTGGCGGTAGGATACTTGCTGGTGAGAGCTATTCAATAGCGGGCCAAAGAAGTTCCCTGCGCACCGGCCTATCATTGTTGATGTCGCATAGGGGGCAGGCCTAACCCTAAAACTCCTCTTCCCGCAGCCTGACCTTAATCCTCCCATCCCCGCAGCCGAAATCTAGAGTCCCCTACCTGCAGGCTGACTCTAACCCTCCCCTTCCATGACTATAACCCTCCCTTCCACAGAGGTTACTGACCTCTCTGATGATGTCTGCGGGAGGTGCAACGGGTCTGGGCAGAGGATTCCGAAAAGGAATGGGTAAGGATGCCGATCAGCATACTCACCCATTAAAAAAAAAAAAAAAATAGTAAAATGGCTGCCTTTCCAAATAGAGACAGCTGAAAATGAGCTTTCAGCTGTCTCTACTTCTAAAACAGCCATATTTGGCTTCAGACTTACAGCCCTAACATTCTGTTTCCCACAGCCTAACCTTAACCTTCTTGAGTCCTAACCCTCTAGCAACCATGTCCCGCAGCCTAACCCTAACCTTCCCCTTAATCCCTAATCCAAACCTTATCCCTGCCGCAGCCTGTAGCTATTGGGAACACGTTGAAATAGGTTTGCTGAGGTTTTCAAACAATGATACAGCCGCCATTTAGGTGGCTTACAGTGCAGAGGGGACGGCTGCCAGGGGCCCCCTTTTCCTCCGGGCCCTGTAGCAGCTACACCCTTTGCACCCCCTATAGTTACATCCAATCTTCTGCAAGATCTACATGACCAATAACAGGGCAAGGAAAAGTAACAGACCCGGAGCAAATTATTCCACAGATATAAAGCAGGTGACAAAAGCTGGTGGGTCTTTATCACAACACAAAGACCCAAAGCAAGGATGAAAGCCTTCAATGATTGGATGTGAGCTGTAAACTGGGAACCACATCATGTAATGTACTAGTCATCTGGAGGTGTAATTACAGGTTCTCTCTCGCCGCTCCGAAAATTGCATTTTCAAAATATTCACAGCCGACAGCTAATTGTCAACAGTGTCTATTTTAAAAATGTCATTAATTAGAAAGCAGGACTCAATGCAAGACCTGACACCAACAGGTTAGTGGACTTAGGGTACGGGGAGGGGATGTAGTGTACAAGGGGAGTCTTAGGGTTAGACTGCAAGGGAATGGAGTCTAGAAGGGGAGGCTTAGAGTTAGGCTTTGGGGAGGTGGTGGAGTGTAAAATGGGTGTCTTAGGGTTGGGCTGCAGGGAGGGGATAGATGGGAGAAGTGGAGACTTAGGGTTAGGCTGCGGGGAGGGGATGGATCAGTGAAGGGGAAGGTTAGGGTTAGGCTGCAAGGAAGGGATAGAGCATAGAACAAGAGACTTAGGGTTAGGCTGCAGGGAAGGGATGGAGCATAGAAAGGGATACTTAGGGTTAGGCTGCGGGGAAGGTATGGATCGGCAGAAGAGGAAGGGGGTTAGCCTGCGGAGAAGGGAGGATAAGGGTTAGAAAAAAATACTTGCCAGTCGGCGCCGGGGTTTCCTGCTCTGGATTTTTGATTCCATGTCTTTGGCGGGGCAGGAGCAGTCGCTGGTGGTGTTACGTCGTTAATGCAGTGTCGAAAAAACGGCCCTGTTTTAAAAGGGCCGTTTTCATCAGTGACCCACACCTGTAATTACTAAGCGTAGGAACTACAGGTTTAACATGAATTCCTCTACTGGGATTTCCAATTTTAAAGCAAACATTAGAGGATCTGTATAAACAGGAAGATCCTGATCTTGCTGCAATGTTCTATACACTCTGCTCGTGATGGGTTAAACTACAGTTTGTAGTAGTGGATCAATCTAAAGGAGTATGAATGTTAGGTTGGAAGAGTAAGGGGTAGATAGATTGGGGGGTAGATACAATGGAGGGGAGTAATGAGAATAAGGCAGGAATTCTCCACCAGTGGTTCTGGTACAATTGGTACTCAGGCCAACCGGGCAAGGTTATAAGAAAGACATAATTAATAACAGACAAAATTAATAAAGACATAATTAATTATGAATATATAATTAATGCAATATATTGGGGATAAATGACATATGTAAAAAATGTATTTAAAATCACTGGAAAAATATTTAAAGAGCAACAAAAACCCTAAAAATATGTTTATGGGTCATGGGGATGTGTCTACATGATCTGCAAAGTGGTACATATAGGTGGAGGAGGTAATTAGGAGGTGACAGGTGATTAGTGGGGTGCGGTGGGAGTTAATAAGGTGAGTAGTGTGTGTATATAATGGATGAGGGGGCATAAATGATGTATATGGGTTATTATGGGTGGGCGGGTGATATATGATGGATGAGAGAGGTAATAAGGGGTGACAGGTGATAATTGTTGGAGGAGAGGGGATATATAATGAATGAGGGTCCATAAATGATGTATTGGGGTAATAGCTGATAAGTGGGGTAGGTGACATATGGAGGCTGATTCAGAGTTGCACTTCCACCTTTTTAGGTGCAAGTGTAGACCTGAGCAATACCATGTTTAATTGCAAGGGGAGGCAGATTTAAATTGTGAAACCAGAATTAAAATTAGGAGGTGATGTTTCTTAGCTCAACTCTATTTTACAGAATAAACATAAAGCTGTGCAGTATTTTAGTTCTATAAAGTAATGTATTTTCCATGCATGCAAACATTTTTGAATTAATAAATACCCCTTACTTTGAAAAACGGTTTAGCCGAGCTGTACACTTGCACCTGAAAAAAGATGTAAGTGCATCTCTGAATCAGCCCCGATGTATAAGGATGAACATGGAGGGTGGGGGGGAGGTAATAAGTGATTAGTGGGGGTAGGTTATATGATGGATGGGGTGATAAACGTAGGTGTAGGGCATGGTTGCCGACTTTTTGCAGCTTCTCTCCGGGAGATTCCGGAGAGAAGCTTGCGCCGCGCGCGGGGGGGGGGGGGTGATGACGCGATTTATGCAAATCGCGTCATTAGGCTCCGCCCCCTGGTTCATACGGCCCCGTTTTTACTTAAATTAGGGGTCGGGACGGGGCTTGATGCCGCCAATTGCGTCATCAAGTCCCTTCCTGTGCCTAGCAACACTAGTATACTAGTGTTGCTAGGCAGGGGGGCAGGACTTGAGGCCGTGGTTTCAGTGAAACCACGGGCCTCAAGTCACTTGCGGGAGATTTGCTGGCTCTCCCGGGATACCGGGAGTACTGCCCGAATTTCGGGAGTCTCCCGGACATTCCGGGAGAGTCGGCAACCCTGGTGTAGGGGCGTAATTAGAAGGTAATAGGTGAGTACTGGGGTAGGTGATATGATGGATGGGGGTAATAAATGTAGGTGGGGAGGTAATAAGAGGGTAATAGTTTTGTAGAGGGGTAGGAGATATGATGGATAGGGGTGATAAATGAGGATGGAGGAAGTAATAAGGAGGTCAAAGGTAATTAGTGGGGGTAGGCGACATATGATGGATGGGGGTGAACGTGCAGGGTGGAGTTGGTAATAAGTGGGATAGATGATCTGTTTTGGGGGGGGTAGTGATATAATAATGGATGAGGAACAATAAATGATGTATTTGGATAATAGGTAAGTAGTGGGGTAGGTGACATATAATGGATGGGGGGTAACATTTGCAGGGTGGGAGAGGTAATAGGTGACTTATGGGGGTAGGGTGACATATGTTGGATGGGGGTGACACTTGCAGAGTAGGGGGAGTAATAAGGGGTTAATAGCTGGGTAGGTGACATATGATGGATCATGAATGTTGGTGAACATGCAGCGTGGGGGAGGTAAGAAGGGGCGATATAGGTGAGTATCGGGTGCCCCATTGATTTGGACCCCGCCTTCCCTGTCAGGTGGGCAGTCTCCATGGTAACCGGACAGGAGGACCCCGCTAATATAGTGCTGCCAGAGAGGGAGATGACTGTGACAGGGCTGAGGGGAGGGACTGCACAACACCCGGGCCAATCAGATCTCTCTTCATCCGAGCATCCTAGCCTGCTTGTCATAATCTCCGCGTGTCTATTGGTGGGTGCCGTCGTCTGTCAGGAACGAGTCCTCGCCCCCCTGTGTCTCCACACTGCCAAGCTGCTGTGAGAGGCGCACGGGGAGAGAGAGAGTGAGGAGCCCAACCCAGCATCCCCCGCACACCGACACCCGGAGCAGGTGAGAGCCGGACCCGGTGTCCTCCTAATCAATCCTCTGTGTCCTGCTCATTAGCCATCTCTCTGCTGCTCATTAACCCTCTGTGTGCTTTTCACTAGCCATCTCTCTGCTGCTCATTAACCCTCTGTGTCCTGCTCATTAACCCTCTGTGTCCTGCACACTAACCCTCTGTGAGATGCTCATTAACCCCTCTGTAATCTGCTGACTATCCCTCTGTGTCCTGCATGTTGGGCATATCTCTGCTTAATATTAACCCTTTTTTATTCTGCAAAAAAGCTTAATTCCCCCTTGTCTTCTGCATATTAACCCTCTATGTCCTGCTCATTAACCCTCTGTCTTCTGCTCATCGACCCTCTGTGTCCTGCACTTTAAACCATCTTTCTCTCTTTTCTGAATATTAACCCTATGTGTGCTGCAAGAAGCTTATTCTTTCCCTGTCTTTTGCACATTAACCCCCTGTCTGCTGCGCATTAACCCTCCGTGTAGTGGATGCAGTATAACATACCTCTCTGTTTGCTGCTAGTGTACAGTACATTGTGCTCTGGATGGTATGCACCCATAATCTCACAATAGCATAAACCGATTGGTGGTAGCTTTTGACATTAGCCCAGTGATTGTGGTCCAGGATATAACATTAACCCCTTGGCCTCGCCCCGGTATTGCATATAAAAGCAGCGCACACCTTGCTCCGAAAGTCTCCAGAAATCATGCGGATCAGCAAATAGGCAGCTTGTGCCCAGAGATGTCCCCTTGTCTCATATCATTAGGTGATAATGGAGAATCCTGCTATTACCTGACTGCCTGCAAGGCATTGGATGCTGGAACTTGGTCATATCTAGCTTACTAGTGTTGCTGGTGGAACTAGAGGTCACAGCATGGCCCACTGGAGTTGTAGTGCCAGTGATGATGGCTGTCTATCTCTGCTGTAGATATTGGGTGCTGATATACAATCTGACATGCAGGAGTCAATGATCTATTTATTATTATTATTATTATTATTATTATTAATGATGATGATGATTGTGGCAGTAACGTAGTGACTGTAATTTACAAGTTTTTACAAGTGCAGTTATAGGATGACGGCCCATTTTCACCTCTGATGGCACAAATAAAACCTTAAATACCTTTACTACTGAGCTCCCAGCCATTTTATGCCATCTCGTTTCCTTTACTAATCTGTGCCCTCGGCAATTATCTGGCGACAACAGTACACAAAACAAAGGCCGTTGGTTAAAACTCCAGGCTGAAGGGAAATTACTGTGGTGCAGGGAAGGGTTAACCCTTTAGTGCATGATATTTAAGTCCCTCCATCCAGCCAGCGCAATCTATCAGCACCAATCTATCGGCCCTATAGGCATGAGGCTGGTGACGGTGCAGCTGTTCATGCTGCTTGCATGCCTCTGATCTGTGTGCTGGGTGATCCGCCTTGGCGTGACATGTGTAGGAAACCCTACGGATCAGGGACAGGGGACGGGGCGGTGCACAATACCAGCCCTGGGTCTGTGTCTCGGAGAGGCCTGTGACAATGAATGGGGGTTGGAGGAATGGGGTGTTGGCTGGCAGCAGGGATTCTTTGTTGAGGGATAGATGTTGGTGCGGGAGCAGCTGTTTTCCCAGACATCACAGTCAGAAGGATCCGCTCCCTATCCCTATAGATACAGGGTGTCAGGAGGACCCGTATAACCCGCAGTGACAATACACACGATACTGGCAGAAGCTGCATGACTGGCAGCGTGCCCTGTACATGTCTTATAAGTGCCACGGTCATGCAGCCACTACCTTCTAAAAAAGTGGACACTATGCGGTCTTGGGAGATGTCACAAGCGTCTTGGAGCCTTCATGTGACTGCAGCCCTCTCTCCTTTATTTATTTACTTTTTCAGCAGCATATTATGTCATGTTTTACATGTTACAATTGTAAACAAACATAAATCAGGGCTTAACTATTTTTTTCAAATTTTGAAGCCAGACAAAAAATTTAGGAGCCAGGTTTATATAACTGAATATTTGATGCTTTATTACATATTGTTACTGCGGAATCATTCTGATGTGCACACTCTGCAATTGACTTTATGGTACCAGTTTCTAACTTTTGTATATCCAAACCATATATTTAACCTGCCAATCACTATGAGCCTCATTCAGACTTAAGAAGGAGCTTGAAAATAAGAGAGGAAAGTTACTCCTGGGATAAACCATGGTGATTGCAGGGGAGTCATATTTCATCTGTTGCAGACAGTATTAGAGTTAAGAGGTGGCGTTTCTTGGCCCAAGTATAAATAACAGTGGGATAGTAAAGCTGGTCAGTATCTGTGTGCAGTAAGCAATTCAAAGATATATCCCTGCATGCAAAGAATACAATTAACTTGACTACCCCTAAAATGAGCATGGTTTTGCTCTTATTTTAAGCTCCTTCTTATGTCCGAATCAGGCTCTATATATTTATATATACTCTATATTAACTCTATATTAATCTATGCTAGTAGATTCCTTCCCACAATTTACTTACCTAGAGAAGTCTTCCCAAGTGTTCAATTCGCCTTGTTTCTTCTTCTTTCCACTTTTTATTCTTCTTTCCGCCTTCTTCTTTCTTCTTCTCTCCTCCTTCTTTATGCCTTCTTCTTTCCACCTTCTTTCTTCTTCTTTCCACCTTCTTTCTTCTTCTTCCCGCCTTCTTCTTTCAACCTTCTTCTCTCCACCTTCTTTCTTCTTCTCTCCATCCTCTTCTTTATTCCTTCTTCATTCAACCTTCTTTCTTCTATTTTCCACCTTCTTTCTTCTTCTTTACACAGTCTTTCTTCTTCTTTCCACCTTCTTTCATCTTCTCTCTGCCTTCTTCTTTATGCCTTCTTCTTTCCACCTTCTTTTTTCTTCTTTCCACCTTCTTTCTTCTTTCCACCTTTTTTCTTCTTCTTTCCTATTCTTTCCATCTTCTTTCTTATTCTTTCCACCTTCTTTCTTCTTCTTTCCTATTCTTTCCATCTTCTTTCTTATTCTTTCCACCTTCTTTCTTATTCTTTCCACCTTCTTTCTTATTCTTTCCACCTTCTTTCTTCTTCTTTCCTATTCTTTCCATCTTCTTTCTTCTTTTTTCTGTCTCCTTTCTTATTCTTTCCACCTTCTTTCTTCTTCTTTCCTATTCTTTCCATCTTCTTTCCTATTCTTTCCATCTTCTTTCTTATTCTTTCCACCTTCTTTCTGTCTCCTTTCTTATTCTTTGCACCTTCTTTCTTCCTGTGCGCTGGGTGTGTGTGAGAAAAGATGAGCGTCACACTGCAGGGAACCTTCTCTATCACCAGTTTCACTGAAACTTCTCCATGTGATCCTGAACGAAAGGTCCAGGTTTCCAGTTGCTGTGGCCCCCTGATTTGTGCCCTGGAGCCGTGCTATAAACAGTACCGGGTAATGACACACAGACCACTAGGGGACAAGGGGTTCTTGCTCACAAGCTTGCAGACTGTAGGACCTTTGTTGATGGTAGATATGTTCGTTACTTGTGAAAGTTGTCTTCTTGAATGGTGTCGTATATAGGTATATCTTACGTAGGTTAAGGCTATTGTGTGGCCTCACAGATATGGGATGCACAAGGCAAGTGTGTGTCATGCCTGTCCTGACCATTGTGTAAGTATGTTGATAAATGTAGTAGCAATGAATAATCACAATGTCTATCGGTCCAATAGGCTGTGGACACAGCACGGGGGGGCTTGTAGGGATCTTTTACCGAGCTGTCGCATGTTGCATGTTACACATCTGTATTACCAGCATTAATGTTAGTGTGTGGCTCTTGACTAGGGCAGGGGTGTGGAACGTCGGCTCCGAGGGCTATACAAGGCCCACAAAATCATTTCTTCTGCACCTCTGCAGGTGGGACACGAGTGGGGATGTGGCTTGGCCTCCGGACATGCTCTTCAGAGCTTCGGTGCACAAGATTGCTAAATCACTTTTCTCGCTTCCAGAGCTTGCATCACACAGCGGAGTACTGCATGCTCCAGACCCCGATCTACTCCTGGTTCCTGGTGGCAGCTGGGATCCTGAAACTCTCCGTATTCATAGATCCTGATCAGGAAACTCTCATTGGGCAGCATCCTGCATGTGCTAGCCGCTGGATCACGGGGCCGCCGCTGCCATTTTATTTTCGAGTTCACATTAGGGGTGAGTTCATTACATTTCTGACCAAATAGAGCCGGCTCATTTTTAGGTTGATCATTATGTATGGCCCACGAATGGTGTTATAAATATCCAATATCCAATGGCCCTTGGCAGAATAAAGGTTCCCCACCCCTGTTCTAGGTTATTATAGTGTTAAGTTCTATAATCACGTGTTCCTAATTTAGAGTCACTTTCTCCTTTGTGTGTGTTGTAAACCTGGGCTCAACAAAAGTACATTAACTTTTTTGTTAACGCCTCGTGACCGTATTCACACTTAAGAATGATTTAGGTTCTTAATTATACGTCCCCGGTTTTTCTTAACCGACTTTCAAATCCCTTATCGTTAGGTTCGTAGTTGTGTGCGTGGGCGGCTAATTAAGAACGTTTTTACCTAACCGTGCCCAGAGTTCCTCATTTAAATGGCTCACTCCACCCAATCTTCTTATCTCCGTTCTTAAGTTTTCCCGACATGCCCCTTCCTTCTTAAGTCATTACGAACCTATAAATAGGTTTATAATGGTGATTTAGAGCTGTTCTGTTCTTAAGTACTGTTAAAATAGAGTATATTAAGTTACGCAGTAAATCCCTTCTTAAATATATGCACCTAAAAAACAGCATTTTCTTAACTGTGAATCAGGTCTTCTGTGCGTAAGGAGCTTGTTCGTAATTGAGGGTCATACGCAAGGGCTTAGACAAACCCTTCTTCTACAATTGAATTACCTCCTATCATGTACGCATGGCGAGATGTCACGCCGCGCCGTCAGATAGGCTTATTTTGCATAACTGAGAATCGTAAGCGCCATTCCCACACATGTGTAGCACGATCGCTCATTCAGAATGTGAAAGTGTCCTGTCGTACTGAATTGTGGATCTGGTATTGAAATATACTTAGATGCTCTCCTGGACCCCCCCCCCCACGAAAACGCCCCCCCCATGGAAAGTGAACTACCCCCTCCTTCCATTTTTTTTCCCCAGAGGGTGGTTTGATGGGTGAGACTCCGTTCCATTGCAGAATGTTGTGATCCACAGTATCAGGAAGCTGTGGAGGTGGGGATTCATGGAGCTATGTAAATATTCTCAATAAACTCGCTGTCCATTGTGCTGAAATGTGCTGTACAGCTTCCACACATAAAGGAGTGCAGCAAGCAATGATCATAACACGCAAACATCGTGTCATTGCATTGTAGTTCCTGTGTATGAAAGTGGAAGTGGGGAGTAACCTGCAACTACCGACCAGTGAACCCTACACCAGCAGCAGTAAGGGCTTTGCTAAGTCCTTACATATGATTCACCAGCCCTATTTTAAGTGTGGCTGGTGTGTACATGTTAATGTAGGCTTCTGCTGGATGAAACCCATAACTGCAATGGAGATGTTCTCACCTCGCACATTAGGATTGCACAGATAACCGATTGTGGACCTCTGCAGCCAGAGATCCACTCACCTGTAACTTGTTAATTAGGATCTGTTCCTCTGTGAGTGTTAGTGACTGTTAGTGGTCACTGTGAAGCACTGATCTAGACTTCGGGAAGGCTTTCAACACTGTCCCACATTGCAGACTGATAAATAAAGCTGAACATTTGGGATTGATCTGAAGATCGTTGCATAGATATGATCTTGGTTGTAGCACAGACAACAGAGGGTTGTTCTAAATGATACTGGGAAGGGTAAGGGATCTGTAATTAGACCAGTTATTATCTTTATTGCCTGTAGTATCAAGGGGAAGATATACCTTTTTGCTGATGACACAAAGATATGTAACTGAGGGATGATGTAAGTAGACCAGAGGAATAGTCCAGTGTATGGCTACTGCAGTAAATGGCAAAAATGCAAAATCATGCACTCAAAAACCCAAAAGCTCAGTATATCATTAATATCATATCATTAATTGCGCTACATTAGAAGCTACTGAGGAGGAAAGGGATCTAGGAGTCAATATTTCATGTAACTTAACGGTGGCCAAGCAATGTAACAAAGCAATGAAAAAGGGAAGTCAGATGCTTGGTTGTATAGTGAGAGGAATTAGCACCAGAAGGAGGGAAGTAGTGATTCCCCTTTATAGGTCAATGGTGCGGCCTCACCTGGAAACTGTGTTCAGTTCTGGAGGCCATATCTCCAGAAAGACATAAATACGTTAGAGATTAAAGCACAACTAAAATGTTGCATGGCCAGTTTAACAAAATACAGATACTCTAATAAAAAAAATAAATAAACAAATAAACAAATAGAAGATGGATAGATAGATATGAGAGAGATAGATATGAGAGAGATAGATATGAGAGAGATAGATATGAGATAGATAGATATGAGAGAGATAGATATGATAGA